>JAVSCE010017683.1:0-151164 GCA_032199065.1 Smutsia gigantea | reverse complement strand
GATGGATTCACCTCTGAATTCTACCAGACATATAGAAAGAAATAACACCGATTCTCCTTAAAGTTTTCCAAAAAATAGAAGAGGAGGGAATACTTCCAAACTCATTCTATGAAGCCAGCATCACTCTAATACCAAAACCGGGCAAAGACCTCACCAAAAAAGAAAATTACAGACCAATATCAGTGATGAACGTAGATGCAAAAATACTCAACAAAATATTAGCAAACCGAATTCAAAAATACATCAAGAGGATCATACACCATGATCAAGTGGGATTCATCCCAGGGATGCAAGGATGGTACAACATTTGAAAATCCATCAACATCATCCACCACATCAACAAAAAGAAGAACAAAACCACATGATCATCTCCATAGATGCTGAAAAAGCATTTGACAAAATTCAGCATCCATTCATGATTAAAACTCTCAACATAATGGGTATAGACGGCAAGTACCTCAACATCATAAAGGCCATATATGACAAACCCACAGCTAACATCATACTTAACGGCGAGACGCTGAAAGCTTTTCATCTAAGATCCGGAGCAAGACAAGGATGCCCACTCTCTCCACTGTTATTCAACATAGTACTGGAGGGCCTAGCCACAGCAATCAGACAAAACAAAGACATACAAGGCATCCAGATTGGTAAAGAAGAAGTCAAATTGTCACTATTTGCAGATGACAAGATACTGTACATAAAAAACCCTAAAGATTCCATTCCAAAACTACTAGAACTAATATCTGAATTCAGCAAAGTTGCAGGATGCAAAATTAACACACAGAAATCTGTTGCTTTCCTATACACTAATGATGAACTAACAGAAAGAGAAATCAGAAAACAATTCCATTCACAATTGCATCAAAAAGAATAAAATACCTAGGAATAAACCTAACCAAAGAAGTGAAAGACCTATACCCTGAAAACTACAAAACACTTCTAAGAGAAATTAAAGAGGACACTAACAAATGGAAATTCATCCCATGCTTTTGGCTAGGAAGAATAAATATTGTCAAATGGCTATACTACCTAAAGCAATCTACAGATTCAATGCAATCCCTATCAAACTACCAACAGCTTTCTTCAATGAACTGGAACAAATAATTCTAAAATTCATATGGAACCACAAAAGACCCGAATAGCCAAATCAATCCTGAGAAGGAGGAATCAAACAGGGGGAATTACACTCCCTGACTTCAAGCTCTACTACAAAGCCACAGTAATCAAGACAATTTGGTATTGGCACAAAAACAGACCCACAGACCAGTGGAACAGAATAGAAAATCCAAACATTAACCAAACATATACAGTCAATTAATATTTGATAAAAGTGCCTTGGATATACAATGGGGAGATGACAGCCTCTTCAGCACCTGGTGTTGGAAAAACTGGACAGCTACATGTAAGAGAATGAAACTGGACTACTGTCTAGCCTCATACACAAAGGTAAACTCAAGGTGGATCAAAGACTTGAATGTAAGTCATGAAACCATAAAACTCTTAGAAAAAAACATAGGCAAAAATCTCATGGACATAAACATGAGCAACTTCTTCACGGGCATATCTCCCCGGGCAAGGGAAGCAAGGGCAAAGATGAACAAGTGGGACTATATCAAGCTGAAAAGCTTCTGTACAGCAAAGGACACCATCAGTAGAACAAAAGACATCCTACAGTATGGGAGAATATATTCATAAATGATGTATCTGATAAGGGGTTGACATCCAAAATATATAAAGAACTCACGCACCTTAACAAACAAAAAGCAAATAATCCAATTAAGAAATGGGCAGAGGACATGAATAGACACTTCTCTAAAGAAGAAATTCAGATGGCCAACAGGCACATGAAAGATGCTCCACATCGCTAATCATCAGAGAAATGCAGATTAAAACCACAATGAGATATCACCTCACACCAGTGAGGATGGCCAACATCCAAAACACAAACAACAACAAATGTTGGCGAGGATGTGGAGAAAAGGGAACCCTCCTACACTGCTGGTGGGAATGCAAATTAGTTCAACCATTGTGGAAAGCAGTATGAGGTTCCTCAAAAAACTCAAAATAGAAATACCATTTGACCCAGGAATTCCACTCCTAGGAATTTACCCTAAGAATGCAGCAGCCCAATTTGAAAAGGACAGATGCACCCCTATGTTTATTGCAGCACTATTTACAATAGCCAAGAAATGGAAGCAACCTAAGTGTCCATCAGTAGATGAATGGATAAAGAAGATGTGGTACATATACACAAGGAATATTATTCAGCCATAAGAAGAAAACAAATCCTACCATTTGCAACAACATGGATGGAGCTAGAGGGTATTATGCTCAGTGAAATAAGCCAAGCCGAAAAAGACAAGTATCAAATGATTTCACTCATATGTGGAGTATAAGAACAAAGAAAAAATACTGAAGGAACAAAACAGCAGCAGACTCACAGAACCCAAGAACGGACTAATAGTTACCAAAGGGAAAGGGACTGGGGAAAATGGGCGGGAAGGGAGGGATAAGAGGGAAAAAGGGGCATTACGATTAGCAGATGTAATGTTGGGGGGGCACGGGGAGGGCAGTACAACTCAGAGAAGACAAGTAGTGATTCTATAGCATCTCACTACGCTGATGGACAGTGAATGTAATGGGGTTGTTGGGGGGGACCTGATGAATGGGTAGTTTAATAATCGTAATATTGCACATGTAATTGTAAATTAATGATAATAAAATAAATTATATTTAAAAAAAATAAATAAAAATAAATAAAAAAGAAAAACGAATAAAATGTTATTCTACAGACTTATCACATGCAAATTTTGGTAGTGTTTCTTTTGCGTAATGATGACATGTTAAGGCTATATAGAGAGACTTTCTTGTTGGAGTGACGTTGCCTTGTGTTATTAACACATTAGTTTCTTTTCCATATGTCTCATTTGTTCAGACACAAATTAACCCAGACGACCAAGCTCCTAAATGAACATTCATAAACTTTTGATATTTCTTGTTTAGAAAAACTCTTTGATCTATACTTGCAGATCTGTACTCATTCAACATGCTCAATCTCACCTTTTTTTCTAGTGAAAGAAGGGGGAAGTTGGAAAATCATTTTTATAATTTCTAAACTGTGATCATATATGGTTTATTTATTGTAAATATCTAAAAATTTGTCAGGAATGTGAACCAATAAGCTCCAAACAATCCCCACACAAAAAAGAAATGCCTGCTCTAGCAATGTCTGAAACAACTACCTGAGTGGTTTGACGCCCTGTTTGTATATAACCTCCTTTTGCACAACATGCTTTTACCTTGTAAAACTCACAAATGGAAATATATACTTTTATTTTGTGTCTGTCACTTCAGTTTGACGTAAGCTCCATCAGGAAAGGGATGTTTTTTGTCTGTTTGGTTTTCTGCTATGTCCTTTTAGGAGCTTAAAAGGTACCTGAAACATAGCAACTGACAATAAATATCTATTGTGTAAACAAAATTAATGAATAAATGAATGTAATTAATATAATAATTTTATTTGGATGAATCATAAATATGAATATGTATTTTTGAAAGTTATGGGACAAAGTAAGAGTAAGAATTAAAAGAGATAAATGGGAACAGTAATAGATTCAGATATATTGGAGGTTCTAAGTGAATGGTAACCACTCTGCCTGATTTCTTAAAAATAGAATGCAAAGTCCACATAATGAAATAAAAACAAAGGACCACTCCATGATAATGGAGATATTATTTTAGGGAGCATAGCTGTTGACTTTATTTGAATAGTGTTATGGTTTCTTTAATGATGTCATCAACTCAGCATATTCACATATGTATATGTGTTTGTGTTTGTGCATGCGTATATTCAGATAAACAGGTAAAACTATATTTGCTTGGGTTTTGATTTCATAAATGAGAAGAGAATATTGTGAATGACCTACTTTTAAGAATATATCAATTCATCTTAAACTCACAGAAAAAAATCCAATCTTCATACGTACCATCAGTAAGATTTTCCATGCTGCTCAAATAAACAGGAATGCACTTACATTAAGCAGTTTATGCATGAACTGAATTTTTAAATTACTATCAAGAACTATGATATCTTCAGATAAATTTAGGCCTAACCTGTGTTAAAAGATTCTTAGTGATTTATTGGCATTAATCTCAAGTAATAATATGGAAGATTTCCATTATGAATATGTTTGTAAAAGTAAAGATTACCTTGTCAGTTGTTTCCCTTAGATTTTTCTCTGTAAAAAGTCATTGTGAGTTTTAACTAACTTTCCCTTTTGTAGACTCCAATAAATCAAATACTTTACTATACTATATAGAATATATAACAAATAATACAGTCTTTATTCAACATTCTGCTACATGTCTTACTGTAGTTTTTTTAATATGTTTAATTTGATCTCTAAATGTAAATAAAGATATATGAAATTGTAACTCATTGGAAATTCTTCATGTTAGTATCAGTGTTTCTTAGAAGAAGTCCAATGTATTTTGCCAAAGAATTTCCTGGTGTGATAACGTAAAAGGGAAAAAAAACCTGACACATTAAAATGAGACAGAAATAGGAAACCTTGTAATAGATTGAATGATCATTTCTATTTCTGAGAAAATTATACACACCATGTGGGACAACCAAATAAAAAGTTTGGCATGTATTTGGTTTAAAGAATTATCTCTGATCATCTGAGTCAACACTTGTTGGACTCTTACTCCTTCAGAACACCATACTAGATGCTCAGAGTATACAGAACAACAGGAGACATGGTCCCCATCTATGAAGGGCTTACTAAATAAGGGGATTGCTAGTTCTAACCATTGGGAGGGGAGAGAAGACTGATGAAGAAAGCGCATTTTTTTTCAAATTCCCATCAAATCTTATAGTATTTTAAGACTCAAATATGGTATAATTGAATAAATGCTGGTCTTGAAGTTAGAGGTCCTGGATTTAATATTTTAACTTGCAGCTTATCAACTGTTACCTCAGCAGAGTTAAATCACCTCTGCACCTTTTTTTTCAGTTGTAAAATGATGGTATTGGGATTATATTTATGATGCATGAAAGTTTCCAATAGCATTCATTTAGGACATGATTGGTACCTATTTTAATAAATGTTTAGTGTTGCATGTTTAGTATATTATCAATGCTTCTAGAAATATAATAGGGGTATTCAGTATTCACAAGAAAGCACTTGATGAGTCTGAATAATTTTGCCTTCTGTAATGCTTAGGTTGACAATTTCATTGTGATGTAGAATTCATCTCTTATACAAACCTTTTCAGTAGGGTTTTTCTATGCTAAGCAAGGAGTGATTAATATCCTAATTAAAGATTTGTTTCTACAGAGAAAAAACCAAAAACTCAATATTTCAGCCCTATGCACCAAGCTTATACATACAGCTGCTTCCAAGAATTCAATCTCCCCAAACTTTCCAATAACAATATATGATGGAATATAATTTGGGATGAGTGCCACCATGATTTTCAGGGGAAAGACATAACAACAATACTTAAATTCAAGTTAATATGGAGAAGAGGTATCTTTATTTGAATTTAGCTTTTACATGTATAGTATTTGCTTTAAACTGTAACTCACTTATTATGGTATTTCATGGATAGTAAATTGCTAGTCACAGTGTTATATTAGTAGTTAAACAAAGCCCAAATGAATATTTTTTTTCTTCAGACTCTCCATTTATACATCTGGACAAAATATTCTAACTATATAGCCCAAAACCCAGTGAAAGGTGCAAAGAAATTCTGAAGCCAAAGTAAGTTCATAAGTCATTCAACCATTTATCATTAGATGATAAATATCACACCTCATATGGAGACAATAATCTTGACCTCTCTGAGGAAATTGTGAGGACAAACCTGAAGTACAGAACTGCATGCTTACACAATATGAAGCAGCTATACTGATATATATCACAAGACTAGTATGTACATGTGTAGACTCCAATTTCCAAGTCTTCTCTTTCTGTAGTCTTCGATGATTGGCCTAAAATGTAGGCTCAGACTCAGAAAATAATAGAGCAGTGTAGGGTAGCGCAATTAGGTTGTAAATAGAACCATGTTCAGAATAGGAAGCAGATGCATCCTCTGAGAAAAACAAAAAGAATGTGAACTCTTGTCAGCAGCAAATTAATCAACCTCTTTCTTCTTGCAAGGGTTATGTTAAAACCGTATCTAACATAGTTTCCAAAATACTAAATTTGAAGAGACTGCCAGTTTAAAGGGAATGCTTCTAGACAATTCTAAGAGAACCAGATTTTTCTTTAAAGAGATTAATAATATTGCCAATATAATGTTGGACTTTGGAGGAAAGTCTTTGTTTTCTTAAGAGCTGATGCCAGGCAATAACCCAGGTGCAGTTGAAACTCATCAAAAAAAAACAGTCTAGATTTTGGGGCTGCCCGAAGCTACTTTATGTCCATTTATCAAGACATAAATAAGGGCAATATCCTCTAAATACATTAATCTGCTTAATCTTGTATCCATTATGTCCCAAGGCAGAGGTTAATGGTAGAATTTTTGTTATTAGAAAAATTGCAGCATCTTTAATCTGACAAAAAAGAACCTCTATTTCTAGTTTGATAATGTCTACCAAGTACTGAGAACCATGACTGTGTCGGGCACAGCGCATGCCCTATAGAAAATTGTCTGCTTTCTGTAACATCCTTATGAGGAAGATATTATTATCTCTAAATTACAGATACAAATACTGAGCCTTAGAAGTAAAGTAATTTTCTCAAAGTGGTGATAGCTTATAAGGATTGAAATTCAGATGTATCTGACTCCATTCTCCATTATGAGATGTTGCTCTACTATTTGAGCTCTTACTCTACTGCTTTTGAAGAAAAGCACGTAATTCATTCAGTATATTAATATGAACTTTTTTATAAATCAAACTAAATTTTATGTGGAGTTAACCATACATATTGTTTATGATTATATCCAATAAAAATCCTTTAAGAAGAGTTCCTGTTACTATTGAAAAGAATGTGTTTACTCATCATTCTGTTTCCTTCCTCTAGGAGCAGTTGAAAGCTCTGTTCATGTACCTGCTGCAGTCAAATCCAGCTAAGGACATTTGAGCCTGGACATCTAAAAACTTCTCTTGTGCAAAGCAACATTTCTCTTGAGCCCAGTCAAGTTTAGCTTAGAGCTTACTTTGTATAATTTACATGGTCTGATATCTAGAATGGGGTGGGGGAGAATTGACTATGTGGTGCAGTTTAGCTGAAGAGGTTTCTATTTCAGAAAAAAAACTCTTTGGATAAATGTACTTTCATTAACAAGTGCTTTATTATACTACTCAGTGATTTTGATTACTCAAAGCCACTTATTAATTACAAGAAGGAAAATAATACTCTGCATTCTACCTAAGCAGAATTTATTTCTTGTATGAGCAAAAATTTGCTCTCACCTCAAGCACTGAATACCATATTTGAAATATTCACCTAAGGGTAAGAATCATTTTGCACATTCTTGCCTCTTATTTACTGAACCTCAACTCTCAGATTCATACTAAGCTATATGCAGTGGAAATAGTTCTTTGGCAAAGACATTTGTACAAAACTTGGATTTCACTTAACAGAAAATTCTTAACTAGAAAATTACCAATGTTCATCCAAAAATCAATGTTTCAGCTCCAGATGAGCTACTAGACCTGGAATAGTTCAGAAAATTTCTCTTTTGATTTCTTCATAATAAAAAAAAATGGATGGAACCGTCTGAAAATCTAAATAACTGATGCATATTAATTTCCATTTAGGATAATACAAATTCAAATTCAAATTTATATGAGGCTAAAATGCAAGTTGACATTTTTATTTCACTTTTCAACCCTATTATACCCCTTTTTTTCCTTTTGTGCCAACTTTCTTCTTAAATGTTAGTGTAAGTTCCCCTTAACTATCGGCAATGCATCTTTGCCCATCTAGAAGTGCACAGTTCAATTTCAAAGTGAAGTTACCCTCCGCGATCCATCAGGGAAAAAAGTAAAAGCTGTTCTACAGGAAGAACGTTCTCACAAAGTGCCTAGTCTTTGCCACAGAGGGTGAACATTTTGTCTTTCCCAGTACTAAGCATCCTGAAGGTCAAAGAGAAGCATAGATGTCACAAATAGCAATGTATCCATTCAGGTCTACAGGGGGGAATTTCACAAATTTCTTTTTGTTTCTCAAAATAAAAAAAAAAACAATTCTGTTCACAGTAATTAGACCAGAAATCCTGGCTAATAAGTTAGGAGGACAATACATCTAGGCAAAGCAATGTATATTTATGCAAGGGCATTCACTTCAGAATAAAAGCAAGTTTTCCTGAATATGTTTTTAGACAAGCAAACTCACCCAGCCTTAGAAAGTTTTAAAGGTAGCACAGTTCTATTTGAAACTTCAAGAAAATAAAGCCCTGCTTACTTGTGTTCTCCAAAATAATGAAGATTGACGATTTGACACAATTATTCTGGACTTTAAAAAATGTGTCTCTATTCCAGTTTTTGCCAGTGGAGATATTTTCCTTTTCCAAAACAGGTTGTATGCCCACTGTAACCTCAGAAGTGGCAGCTTTAGCCAGCATGGCAGAATGGAAGGAGAAAAAACTTCTCTTGCAGTTTTTCCCATCTCAGTATTCCAGGTTTGCTCTGGATGCCTTCTCATAAGTAAAATCCAGCATCCTTCATTCCTGATTTCCATAGCTAGATTCACTCCTAGGGTCACTGTGCTATATTCCCATTTTTGCCTTGTTCTTTTGGGTTTTTGTCTATTGAAACAGAGTGTATTTCAATTTCAAGTCTTCCCAAATCATTTTGGGCTTAGCAAACAAATGATTTAACATATATTTTATATTTGGAAAACATAATTTGTGAATGCCATTTCACTCTTTAAGAAAATTAGAGGAGCCTTGGAGGGTACATACTCAGTTTTTCTTAAAGCATCATAGAGTCTTGGTTCTCTTTAATGCCAAGTAAATATACAGAGAACCATTTCCAGTGACAGCATAAAATTCATATTCCTCAGTCTCTACAGTTTCACTGGTTCCTTGACTTAAATTACACCATTGTGTTACATCTGGTATACATATGTGTGTGTATGTAATAACAGTTAATTTTTGGAAATATCCCAAGCAAATGGGACTACTCCATCATTATGGCTCAAAACATTTTAAATTGCCTGCCTTTGGCCAGGATTGGTGGATCTTGTTAAAGCTTTCTTCTAGAATATTTTATAATATTTTATGATTTTCTATCTGTCTTTAAAGTTTACTGTTATAGTATTTGCATTGTTTCTTACCACATTTATGTTATAGCAATATTATCTGCTTATTGATATAATACACAGCTACTGAAATAAATTTTCAGACTCCAGATGCTACTATTCAAATAGACACTCTATATCTTCTCCACCTAACAACTAAATGACTCTTCACTGTATATTTATAGTTTTAAAGTGATGCAGTTTATTTAGTGGTTGAAAAAATGAATTTCAAAGTCTAATGTTACAATGAGTTAAATCTCAGGTATGGATTTACCAGCATATTCTTTAATCTCTACAGTCCTCAGTTTCCTGCTCTGAAAGTGATAGTAATAACATTCACTGAATCAGTTGATATGAGGACTAAATGAAACAATGCATGCAAACAACCAGTGTAGAGCCCACCACATACTGTGTACTCAATAAATGACAAGTATTCTCTTTAATTATCATGCCATTTTGATTCTTATAAAAGAATTCTGAATTTTTCCATAGTTCAGACTTTAGTGAGATACAGCTTCACCTAAACAATAAGGTAACTAGATGATCCAAGAGTTGTCAGTGTATTTCTTGCTTCCACACTTGGATTTGCTATTGGGAATCATAAGATTTTCCCCCAATTATATTTCACCTTTTCAAATTTACATGGCAGTAAGCGATGGACATTATACTTGCTCATTCTTGAGGCTTCCAACCTCTACTTTACAGAAGCAAGTCATTTGTTATGCTCTGGATAAAGGTCTTAAGTTGTGTATGAGTATGACCTTCACTGAGAGTTGAAAGATTTGAATACAGTGTTCTGAGGCATTCCCCCCAGCTTGGGAGGTAATCAGACAGTGTTCAATTAAGACAGGTGTTGGATGAAATTGAGAAAGTTTCTAGAGCCATAAAAAAAGTGGTATCGAGATCTAGAGTGAGGAGAAAAAAAGCAAATGCAAAACAAACAAAACCAAATTTCTCCCAGTCAGCAATAAATATATTAGCAACTAAAAACCTGGCTTCAATTAGTTAGGTAGGCTAAGCTCTGTGTCATAGGAATGTGTACTGGCAACTGTGTTGAAGAAGCACACAGCTTTTTCTAAGGTCTATATTTGTTATCGTATTCTTTAAAAAAAAACTCCTAAAATCTTAAATTAATTGCTTTATGAGTGGATTCTTCCAAGCTCTTTTGTGATGTCAGGTTAACTATGTGATGTGTTGGCTATGTGTTGCCTTAATTAAAAATAAATCAACAATAATCCAGATACAGGGCACCTGCTGCTAGTTTGAATCTATCTCTGGTTAAGTGTTATATGAACAGAGTAAAGAAGAGGCTTGAGTCTTCCAGGAAAGTGGAGAGATTCAGTGGCAATAATAATTAAGGGTAGAACAGTTGTAATGTGAAAATTTCATTAGTTTTACCAGGAGAAGAAAAATTATGGGATAAAGGGGATTTTTGTCACCTGTGTAAGATGGTTCAGAGGCTCTAACACTTTGGCTCCATCAATAAGTGAAGCCATGAAATCATGAATAAAGAGGAAAGCCTAAAAAACAAGGACCTGGGATTTATTTTCAAATTATGACAAAATTAATAGAAAAGAAAAATAAAGATGTATGCCAATAAAATGAAGATGTGATTTGGGCATATATTTTAATAACTTGTCAGTCACTCCTAAAGTTTTCAGGGCTTTTATTACAAGCAAGCATTAAAATGTCTGCTTTTCCAGTCTTCAGAAACCAGGTAAGTCATAAAACCCAAAAGCATGGATTTCTGGGCAAAGATGTTCCCAGAGCTGGAGGAAGCTGTGTTATTCAAATTCTTCCACATCCCTGTTACCCAAGTCTCCTTTAATATGATGAAGAAAATGATAAAATCCATGAAAGATACAACCTACTCTTACAGTTTTATCTACATTTTTGTTATCTGAGGGCAGAGACTTAGTTTTTTTATTCACTGTTCATACCTCGAGTTTATAACATGGACCTAGGGTTTAGGTCCATGTTAGGCACAGATAAGACCTAAGGGAATAGTTGAATGAATTGGTATTTTCAAAGTTACTTGAACCCAGTTATCTTTGTCCCATAAAGTCTCAATATCTTGTGTTTAATTCTCCTTAAGCACACATTAATATATGCTGTCTTCTCATATTTCACAAAATGCTCAATCATTTTGCTACTTTTGGACAGCCGTGTACAACAGTCCTCTAACATTCTGCCTTACTCACTCTGTGAGATGATTTTATTTCAAAAAACATTCTTATTCCTTAATATCTTCAAGTTTTCCCTACATCTTTCCTGTCACCCACTCATATTTTCTCAGATGTAAAGGAGATCTTTCTAAGTATCTATCTTTACACATCATAAACATCTACTGTATCTTCTGATTCCTTGTCCTGTCAATTACCTTTCTTTCTTGTATCCTCCATGTCCACTAGCTTTTTATTTTGTGTCTCTCCTCAAATTCATGTCTGGATTGCATAAGGACCTAGTCTTTACTTACTTCTTTTCACTTACTACTCAATCTCAATTTTCCTTTCTTTTTCCCCACCTCTTAGTCCATTTTTGATGCTCTAACAAAACACCATAAACTAGGTAGCTTATAAATGACAGAATTTCATTTTTCACACTCTGGAGGCTGAGGAATCAATGATCAAGGCACTGGCAGAATCCATGGCTGGTGAGGACCCATTCCCTGGTTCATACAGTTGTGTTTAGCTGTGAACTCCCATGGTGGAAAAGACAAGGAAGCTTTTTGGAAAGCAAAACCCTTGCTTACAACAACTCGCTTATTTCTCTTTTTTGGCAATCTTGCATCCCCCTGTCTATTTCAATAAAACTTCCATTTTCCTACCCGATTTCTCACAGTCTTGAAAGTCATACATAAACTAAGGGTTAAAGATTGGTGCTACGCTTTGATAAAGGTCAACTTTTTCCTTTGATAATCCCAATAAGTACTAGGAATGAGGCTAGGAACTCAGCATGCTTCACAAGGTAATGGATAATATATTGGCCCAGACACACAGCTAAATTCATTCTCTTCATTTGTTCCTAATTTAACCAAAGTTAGTTAAAATATGGCAATGCCTATAATGGCCCAGGAAGATGGTAATGAGTACAAAGCCATCCAATAGGGGAAATAGGACTTTAACACTACACCAATAGGTATAATAAGGTAAGATTATACCTATAACAGATTATGCACTAGGGGCCAATGAGGCACATAGTATATAATATAATTGAGTCTGGAATGAGTTAGGAGTCTGCTATAGGGAGGAAATAACTGAAGACATCAATATTCAAGGAAGATTTGGAACAAGCTGTGTGAAATGTTAATAAGCCATGTGAAATGTTCATTTTAGGAAAGGGTGAGAGGTGAGACTATTGCTTCTCTAACATTAGTGTGATCGTGCACACTTTGCTATGCAAATTCTTCGTAATCTCCCCATTAAATCTATGTAAATTACACATTCCTAAAACACATTCCTAGCACAGACACCATGCAACCTACTTACTAGACACCCAAATATTATTTACAAAATAAATTATTAACCATTCTCTAGATCAGAAATATTCTTCCCCTTTGTTTTTGCTTATTTTTGCCCATGTAAAATACCCTGCCAAATATTTACATTTTTAAAATATATTTACCAATTATTGCTTTTTAAATTAATATTTGTGAGGTAATTTTCTATTACATTTAAGAACATATCTTTCATTACGTAGCTTTACAAGCATCAATTTCCATGAATATTCTCCGTCCCAGCTTATATGCACTTTATGGTAAAAAACGGTATCGTAGCAACATTTTGTGTTCCTCACAGCCTAAAGAAACAGTGCCTTTAAAGCATTAGCTTTTCAAGAAATTGTGGACCAATATATAGCTTGATCAATACACCTTCCTAAGAAATACAGTTCTGGTCATTTTGTTTTAGTTAAGAAAATAATTCAAAAGTTTAGCCCTAGACCTTCATGATTTTATAAAATTCTTTTCTAGTAACCTCATTATTAATCTAACAGTATTATCCTGAAAATACCTGAAAAAGCTAGATCCACTGCAAAAACCAAAGGCTTGCAATGAAACTCAGTATAATTACCTCAGATAATTGTAACAACAGCAGACAAAACGTGCCAAAGTGGGAAATATTGTTTATCATCCTGGAAAGGCAAACTTCCATATTACCCAAGGTAAAATGATTTCTCCTGAAGGGGCCCCAAGCATTTAAGAAGAAAAGCAAAGGAGAAAATGTTTACCCAATTTATATTCTACTCGGTACATTAAGGAATAGTTCCTAATGATCCTAGCTAAGAAAAAAATATCTATGTTCAACTATATTAAAAGTTTTGAAAAGGAAAGTAATGTATTTTTAATCCTAGTCATTAATTTTTTAGACAATATTTAATCTATAAAAAGTAGAGAAGAAGCCTGTATTTGTCATCAGTTTTGCTGATCACCTCTTATAAACTCCTTTCATAAGACCTGAGAACTTCCAGTAATACAAGTGGATTTTACTATTTTAGCTATAAATTTTATAGGGGCATCACAAGACCTCACCTTGATTTTAGTTTTCCTTAAATACTGATTCTACACCTAAGTGTCCACCACAAGTCAGCCAGTGGGTTCCTTAAAACGTTACATATCTAAAAGACAATAGAGAAATTAATAGCATATTCAAGTTAGAAATGTCACAATAGGCATGTGTTTCCATTCATAAAGTATGTCTTGAACACACACAAACTATCCTTTGTCATCTGGTTTTGCCCCATTTCAAAATTATTCTCTGCTGTTAATTAGAAGTGACTACAATTTGATTAATCTCAAACATGTGTCACATATAAACAATGTGGAGAACCAAATCCAATATTTTTCCACTTAGAGTATGCATAGTGTTCATAGAAGGAAGCCAAATACATATTTTATAACCATCTGAAATCTAATATTATCACACTGAGAATATTGTCAGTATAACATATTCCAGTTTACTTGAATTATTAAATTCACAGAAGAACCTAATTATATGCAGGTTCTTAAACTAAAAATGTAAAAATGAAGTGAACGTCTTTCTCTTGTTTTACTACAAAAACTCCCATTTCTGGGATCTGCTTCTTCACCTTGAGATTTTACCTGATCTTGGTCCCTGTCTGGGTTTTTATTTAACTTATTTGCCAAAAGCTTCCCAATAGCTACCTGTAAACTCACAGTAGACAAATATACATTACCTTAGCTTAGAGAAAGGAAGTTTCAATTAACAAAAGGACAATGTCTCTTTTGCTTAATTTGAGTTATCATTATTATTATAGGATATGTACTAAAACACTCATTTTTCAAAGTGCTAATTAAATTTCCATATGCACTAAGCCTTTAACCAGATTATAAAAGAAAATTATATGATAAAGTAGTTGTGATTTAAGAAACAATGGTTCCATTTAGGTATTTCTGTTCAACTTTCTAACAAAAAAAGATGTTTTTCTTTCTTATTACACAGCCTGCAGTAATAAGTGAAATATAATCCTAATTAATTTTTCCTACAGCTGTATATAAATCAATAGCTGCAACATCCCAGAGGAAACACACACTGCATGGTCCTCCAGGTTTCTAATGAATGCAAATGGAATGACCTTTTTCTGACAACTATGAATATTATTTCACAATTTTACCATTAAAATCACTGCTTTCAGCAATTCATACAGCAAACATGGAGACTACAATAGTTGTAAATAACTATTCATTATGGTAAGAAGGCAAGGGAAGAAACTAAGCCTAAGTTATACAACTTTTAAGCCCCGAGCCTGATTTTTATGTTTCATTTTGATATGGAAATTCGATCTGAAATATAACCCTTATTTTAGTTCTTTCTTCTCTATTTTAGAAAGAAATAGATGAAAATAATTCAATGTTTTATGTCATTTAGTTGAAATGTTTTTGTAAATGGAGTAAGATCTCTCAATCAGCAATATTGTAAAGCTTTAAATACTACATTCAAATTATTAGGAGACTATGGTTATATTCCATCAGAAATACCTGGTGGAGAAAATATATATAGAAAATCCCATTGGTATGCTTATAAAGACAAAAGGCTACTCATGTAATGAACAAGCAGCTGAATCTAGAAGCTATAAAAACAATGACATAAGGATGACACTTACGGCAACCTGAGAAAAGGTAGGAGCAATTGAATCGCATTATTATCCATTTTGACTGAAGAACCACTTTATTTCAAAATACAATAAAGCTGCATGTACTTATGCTAAATCATATTCGGTTTCCTACAAAACTCCATTATAGCCATGAAGATGTCTCATTAGGTAGAAGTTAAACTAAAATTTTATAAGAAAGATAGTTAAGAATGTTGAACCTAATTCTGCTGGTCATAGATCTCTCTACTGACAACTTCCATTGGAGTTCTCTACAGCCAAGAATATAATTAGCCAGCAAAATGCAAACACTCATTAAAACTAGGACTCTCAAATTGCAACAAGTTTCAAAAAGGGACTTAAAGTAAGAATACTCCACTTCCATACAACCCCCAAAATATTTCTTCCTTCCTCTGCTCTGCAATTAATTTTATACACTTGCACAGTACTGGGAACTACCATCACATAATAATTTGATACTCTAAATACGTATTACTGATATGAGTTTATGTAGAATATATTTAAAGAGAGATATTAATTTGCATTGGTAAGTAGTTGTACTATTTTAGTAGAAAGTCAACTTTCTGTACTTTCAAATACAAGAGCTGTTTTAAACCCCAATCAAACAATTTCTTAAAACCCTTAAGAAAGAATTTCTGACTGCTGTTTGGCAATATCAGACCTAGACGGCATTTTTTAACTGCATTAAACAATCTCCATTTGATGACATCTCCTGAAGATGTCTCTACTGCCACACCTGTAATGTTTTCATGTTCAAAATGAATCCCTGCTACATCTCACTCAGTATCGATCTTTAAGACATGTCTCCCAGTCCTTTTCCCAGTGTGGTCACTGAACAGTAGCAGAGTTCAATAGGAAAATCAGCTGCTCATCCACTTTTTGCTAAAGCAATTTGTATTATGGATTTATTTTAGCAGTCTACAGTGGCAGTTGCTGTTTTTACTATTTAAATGCTTTGATTATCTGACCTTGCTTACTTTATCTTTCTAAGCGCTATGCATGGGCTTTAAAATTGATCAATAAGTGGGGATTCCTTTACAGGATTATGTTGAAATCAATCTCAATTCAGGCTTTTTGTATTTTATGCTTATTTGATTTGTCTTAATTGCATTCCTTATTTTGGCAAATAAGTTTGAAACACATACGTCACATTAAGTAAGAGTCTTCTAAGAGTCATACACATAAAATTAACTATTATTTACACATTATTTTATTCATTTTTTAATATGAAGAAAAAAATTAATTCCTAAATATTTTATTCAAACACCTTTGCATTATAAACAAAAGACTTATTCCATAGAAAACATAGTTACATATATTCAAGCAACTCAAAAATACTGAAACACATTAATGTGCCATATTATTATGTTCAGTGTAGAACTCAACAAGCACCGTGTTGACATATGTACTGCATATAATTGGGTTTATAAGACACTTGACAGAATAAATTAAAGCACCATGGAAGAAAAATCAAAGCAAATTTTCAATAGTTATAATTTTGAAAATCAATACAAAACAAGCTATAAGCTTATCATTAAATATCATTAAAAAAATCAATACAAAATGAGAAGAATTTATCGGTTTCACACTCTCCCTACTGAGAAGGGATGCTGTACTCAGTTTTTATTTTGAGGCAAAAGAAAAGTAAATTAGAAGCTTTAAATGCTTTGAATACTTTAAAAATCAAATCAACAACCTTAGAACCAAAGTTTCATAACAAATATCAATGATCTTGAATAAATATAAGCTATTAAAAGTTATCTGTATAGGGTATAAACTTTATGGAATATGAATTATCTTACATAGTTATTAAAATGTGCAGTTAAATTTTTGGCCTAATGTAATCATATTTCCTATCTCCTGGGCTGGTGTAGTCACATGAAGTTCTCTCCTGAATTTTATTTTTGGAACTTATATTTTTCAACATCATAAATAAAAGAAATGCAAATGAGTTAAAAAAAAAAAGAATGACATAATTTTTTAAATCCCATTTTCAAATCCAATTTAAAGTCTAAAAATCTGCCACTAGCTCTTCCATAAAATTACAGTGAAATATTTTCCACACATGTAAACTAAGGTGTAAATCTTCAGTTGGCTCCAGTGACCAAAAAAGGAAGCAGCAAAGAACTTGAAGTAAGTAAACATTTGATTATAAACAGAATATCTGCAGTATGTCCACCTGTGTGTATGCAATTTTTTTTTTTGCTAAAATAAATTTTAAAACTCTCACAGGACTAGAGAACTATCATATATATACAACTGGTATGTATTCATATTTTCAAACTTTGAAATTATTAGCCAAAATGATTTAATATTTAACAGTTTTCATTTCAAACTAAATTCTAGACTATTATTACAATAATTTTCTACTGCTTCTCACATTGAATAAGATATAAAGTATAAATGAATAAAAATAAAGCCATCACAGGATATTTCTTTTTAATAGTTACATGCATTAAATTAGGGTAGGAATACTATGATTCCTAAACATGAAAAGAATGAAGAAAATATGAAGAAGTTTAATTACCAAACAGTGGCCATAATGATATTCCCCAAAACTGTTTGAAACAGCTAGTTCCTTTCTAATACTTGTGGAAAAATAGCACTTGAGAGAAATCATTTTCCAGAAAGTTTTGCATCTCTGTAGATCACAACCCAGGCAAGACATGTCCATACTTTCTTTCCTCAAGTGGGTAAATGTTAAGAGAGAAGAATCCAAGTTTCATGATGCAGCAACACAAAGCTGGGAAGTGAAAATTATGTTGCAGCAGAGTCTTGAAAATATGACTGTAAAAAGTTAATCAATAAAATGTCTATTCCTGTCTATTCACCGGAGGCCCCAGCTGCATAGCTTTACTCAATCGATACTACAAATTATTACGATTTCCAGGTTCCCACTGGACATTCAGAACAAATCTTTCAAGTGTAACAGGCTTATACTGAGTATATGGTGTGTGTTCTCTACATTTAGTTCAGAAAGAGGAGGAGAAAAATAAAATCTAAATCCTATGTGTTCTTTAAAAATTCAGTTTTATGGAACCAATAACTTACAGGTCACATTTTAATGTTAAAAACAATCTTCTTTTTGATTGACAAATTTTTTGCATGCTTCTTGTTTAACTGTTTCATATATGGTTAAGAAAAGTCACATTTTTTGCATTCTTCTTCCTTAACTGTTTTCGTACAAAGTTAAGAAATGACTTAACCTAGTAATAAATTTTGGTGGTATTGGAACCTGGCTAGTTCTGTATGGATATTCCAAAGTAAATGAACAAATCATTTTGAGATAATTACATCACTTGGATGGATACCTTATCACTATTAGATAATGGGGATCTTGATGTATATTTCAAAGTGTAGCAGATCCCTTAAAATAAACATCCAGATATTTTTATGACTTATCCCAACACATTTTAAATATCATATTCCAGGTTTTCCATATTTTCTATTTTTGTAAAATAAAAAAAAAATTATTATTTCAGAAATGAATTTCTCTTTTCCTGAAAATACGTCCCTGAATGCTTTGCTCTAGTGAGATCCTCGGCTCTTTGCAGCAAAATTCAACTGTGATGCAAACTATAGAAATACTCAAGTCTTTGACCTTAACTTTATGCTCCATACACTTCACCCTGAATCAGTTAATCAAAATCCAAAGGCTTTTCCAAATAAAAGGATGACTGGCTAAGGGAATAGCTATAATGTTCGCATGCCTTGTGACACCTAATATGGTTTTTCTTTCTTCTGATTGGTGAATACCATGGGGTCTAGCACTGACCAGTACTGATCGTTTGTTAAATTTGATCAATTCATGTCACCTATCATTGACTGGGTAAAATCATAAAAATAAATAAACCAAAATTTTTGTTTGCCAGGCCAAAAAGGCTTTGACTTTATTTCACATTAAATGGTAGTATATTTTTTTCCATGTTTCAGATATATCTAGCATGCAGACATACCCTGTGGTAATGTATGCTGAGCCTGTTTGTTTTCAAAGAAAGGTGAATGTGTTTCTCCTAAGAAGCAATCATTGTATTGATTATGGTTATATATCAGTCTCTTTAAAATTCAACAACACCATTTTCTTATAACATGTCATAATAATATTTATAATTTTATGATTTTTAAGATATTAAATTGCTAAAAACCACTGCAAATAGTTTAAAAAAATAGCTACAGTTTTAACTATTCTCTTAGGTGATACTTATATACTTTGCCAGCAATTTCACATTAAGAGAGAACATTCTATTTCATTTCATGATTAAGCCTTATTGGAAAATAAAGTAGATAAATATAGATCAAGCACATAGAACTTAAGTTTGATCTTCCGGTGTAAATTAACTGGATGGATCATTTCCTGGTTTATTTACTTATAAAGTTCAGAACTGCAAGCAGTTCTTTGCATGCCAGTTTTCAGATCAAAAATTATATTCTTTGTGGGTATACTGAATAATGTGCCTTTATTGTGACTTTCAACTGTAGAAAAAAATACTGGCATTATTTTAATAATATTAAGTTAACATCAAACACTATTATTAGCTTTATGTTATTTTTTATATATTTCTTGTTCTCTAAATATGTCTTAAGCATATTATTCCCCTAATATAATTTAGCTTTCTAAAAGACCATAATATTTATAGCAATAGTTCATTACTATAGTCATTCCCCAAGAAACTTGGCCCAAGATACTTTAGTCCTTGGTACCACTTCTACCTTTTAATATTTGTGGCTTTTTTTCTTGTCAGAATTCTGGCAGCTGACTCAAGGTACATTACTAGTAAAAGGGTTTATCTGAGTGTTTAATTTTATTTAGAAGCATATGCAATGTCATCCTAGATTGTAGATTTATTTTTATAGCCTTATAATATTAACCTCTGGATTAAAACACAGAAATAAATTCCTCATGAGTAAATTTCAGAAATTTTACTTCTACATTTTAACATTATTAGTTGGCTTTATAAACTATAAATCAGAAAGTATTTTCATATTGATTGTATGTAATATTTTGAAGCCCCCTTGATAGGCATATCAAAATACAAAGTAAATAATGAAAGTTTAGAATTTGGCTTCCAAAGATCAGTGACTATCCAACGCACATTTTAGTTTTGGCCTCAGGACTGTTCAAAGGGTTGAGTGACAAGGGGAAAAAAATCTAGATTTGTGTACTTTATCTAAGTGTGATTACTCAATTTAACCAATGTTCAGCAAGTAAAGTGTAATTCTTGACAGAGAGAGAGACAGAGACAGAACGAGAGAGAGAGATTCATCTGGGCTATGCTACATTCATAATTCGTTTTTCAAAGAAAACTATGATAATCAAGCAAAAGCCAGAGAGGATAGAATACTAAATTATCAGAACACTGAAAAAAGAAGCTTTAACATTTATACGAAAGGAAATTATGAAATCAGAAAACATTGTATTAGGTATAATAATTACATAAAGTTTTAGATGATGAAATCAGTGATTAAATACTAGAAGATGTTTTACTAAGAACAGTTTTCATGAATACTTCAAAACAGCATAGATCTTTACTACTTTTCTTCATAGTTCCTTACATGCCTCAATGGTCTGACCAAAAAATTCTACTCTAAATGTTTCTCAGTTTAATAGTGTCTTGCTTAGAGCTGCTACTTTAACAAAAAAGAAAGGCAACAAGAGCCATATGTAACCTTTGGACTCCAAAAGGAGAAAGATGAGAATGCCATTGGCAGATAGGTGCTACAGAAATACAGTGTATTCTTTCTCTTGCATCTTACCTTGAACATTTCCTGATAGTTAACAGAAAGTTGCCCACCACGTCATTATTTAGAATCTGGAATAGGACAATTACAAATTTCAACATGTACCATTTCAGTTAAGAAATGTTGCAGTTTTAAAGTTTATCTGTTTTGGAACCAATTTATTGAACAAACCAGCCAATTTACACAGAACCTTCTGCAAGAACTAGAGAGTTAAATATTTAACGACAAAAGTCAAAAGGACTTATTTCAGTATGTAAAATAAAACTTTCCGAAATACTAAAAAACAACTCACTTGTAATCATTTTTTTCTTCTTCAGAAGCAATAATCCCTTCTGTCACTGTCTTCAGCTCTGCCTGGGGTTTTCTACTGTTCTGTTCTTGGCGAACTGTTTCTGCTATTTGCTCAGTTAGCTGCTCTTGAGTAGCTTTCAAGCTGGATTCCATTAGAAGAAGTTTTTCATCTTGACTGGCAAGTTCTTGGGCTGAAAGATAAAACAAGAACATTGCATTTAAAAAAAAAACAAGCTAATGTGTGTTTTCTTTTCTTTTCTTTTTGGTTTAAATTTTATGCAATGCAACTTTGAAGAAGAGTTAAATCCTTCGTGTTGAAATACAAGCTCATGCATTCAATTTTCAGATTCCTTTATTTAAGGTACAAGTAAACAAAGGTGTGTCTGAAGGAATACAAGATGCATGTCCGTGATCTCAACTTTATAAAACATTTTATTTCAAAAATTAGGTGTTTTAATCAGATGACAATTTGATGAGTTTATTTATGAGGCCTCTGCCACTACGTAAGTAAATAATAGAATAATAATAATAATATATAGTATCTTGTTCTTTCTTTAGCATAAGCCTCAGGTATATAGATATATATTCATAAAGACAAAGACTGATATGTTATAAATTATGCCAAAATGATGGGTCTCCATTAATTTATTTTTATGTATAATATTTATGAAATTTAAGCACTTTTTCAAGGTCACCCAATAGATGGCACTCTTTCATTAGACCAAAGCACACTTAAGCTCTCAAAAAATAAGTGATTTAAGACAAAGACATTTTTCCTTTGTTCTTTGTTGACCGTATTCCTAGAGATATATATCTGCACATTTTTTTGAATATTTCTTCTTTATAAAAGTGTTTATCTGTTTTATTATTCTATTGCCTCTAATATACAGCATCAAATGTAAATATTATAAGTTTTTTTTTAATCACACATTTGGATATATATCTCTACACATTATGTTTATAGTGCATTTTGGGAGGTATTTTCAAATCTAACTGGATATATTGCATTAAACATCATGGTATTTTATGAATCTTGCAGTTCAAAATACAAAAAAAAAAGAAGAAATGCAGAAAAAAAGGAGAAATACTTTTATGATCCCCAAGCCAATGTAAATAGAGATAGAGAAGACCATATTTTTATTTAAAAAAAAGCATCTTCCTCTTTAATGATTCTCATTTTATGTTCCCAAAATGTTTATTTTAAGCTTCAATAAAGTTAAAAACCAAGGTATTAGTCTTACATCAGAGATATCTTTTACAGACAACCTCATAAAGAAGGTACTTTATATAAATATTCTTCATTTATCACTCATCTTTGAAGTTGAATGATGTCTCCCTTATAAATTAGGTCTTAGACTGATTTTAAGTTTCTCATTTATAGCTTTTGAGTGACTGAGTGCACATATTTTAATAAATACGTGCATGCATGTTTGCTTTGTTTTCTTGCAAATGTTCAAAATGACCAGTTTTGCCCCAGAAAAAATTACAGCACATACAATTTTTATAGCTTAAACCTGCTATATATTAACAGTTTAAATTTGTGCCTCAGGAAACCACAGAGCTAACGCAAACAGCTAAATATTTAACAAGGAAGAATGCATCACCCAGAGCTCATCTTTATTAAATTCCAAATACATCAAAATCTCTCTGTACAAATGAGTTAAATGTTTAATAATTTCAACACATGTTAAAGTGTGGAAGAAAAAAATCCAGTGAGGAACTTACAGAAAGCTTGCTTTCAAAATTAGAAAAATATTCTTCAAGCTTAAAAAATATGTAAAAGCACAATAACCTTCTCTGCTTTTGACTCATAAGAAAATGTAATCAAGGGCAAACAATCAATATTTTTATAGTGATATGTACTTAGCATTGTTAATGTAGTTGCATAAATAATTTAAGTGCAGTATTTCATCTTGTGTGCTTTTTCACCTTTCACAATGTGTATTACTTATGAAAACTACACCAAAAGGAAACTACACCCAAACTTTTAAAATAAAGTTTTGAGGAAATTTTCAGACACTGAAATTGAGACATCAGTACGCTTTAAGTTAAAAGGACTTGGAACCATTAGGCCACATACAAATGATTATGGATATAAGAATGGTTCAGGAAGTTTCTTTTTTGAAGAAGCTACTTGTACTAATAGACTGACTTCAAGACTGCTTGAGTCTACTTGTCGCACATACACAAAAAAGACCTCTATCAATTAAGTATGATGTGAATTTTCTATGAAGTTTGCTGATTTTGAAATGACTAAGAGATTTATGTCTCACAGGTCTCCTCAGAGTCTACTCTAATTCATTACGTGCTGGTTAAAAGGGGTAAATTATTTTAAGTTTATCTATGCCTTGGACTTGAGCCTGAGTTGATCCCCAGCCAGAGGCGCTCTCAGCTGCATGCTTTATTTACAATCCCTTTGTCAGACTTACAACTGCCCCAGGCTATAACAGAGTGTACCTAATGTTCAAACTGGCAGGTAATCTTATGTCAAACATACTTCTTTGATTTAAAGTGATCAATAGATTCTTGTAAAGAGGTAATTTCTCTGATGTTTCCACCTTGCCTTTTTTACAGGTGATTCACACAAAAGCCTGCTTATATGATGTACGAACAATAAACAGAAAGCTATAATCATGTTTTTTCAGATGTTTCCGGTGCACAACGATTTTGGATCGATACACTGTGTAATACAATTATCTGCAATGATCTGGTTGTATTGAAAAAGAATTTGCAGGATACCTCTAGGGGGTTTTATCCAGAAACACATATCTGGCAATGTTGCGAATAGTAGACGGAAAAATTAAGGGATTGACAAACACTGTCTATGATGTACCCAATAACTTCATTACTATTTTATTTCATAAAAATACTATACCACAAAGTTTAGTCAAACAGTAGTTCAAAAGGAATAATAATGATAAAATGCTTATGGTTTCATACTATTTATTCATATGGAAGAGATACTTAACAAAAATACGAACTTTACAGAGATTCAATGTTATGTGAATATTATGTACAACAGATTGTATTATTTATGCTATGAAATAAATCTTATTTTTATCTTATCTGAGTTATATAAATACTAGTGTCTGTGAAATACATTGATGTTTTTACAACTACTTTTTTTTTTCTAGTATAGTAAAATTCCATAGACTGAAGATCAATTTGAACTGTTAAGAGAACTATATGATAACCCTATATTTCAAGCTTTTTTTTCCCCAAATGAAGATTTGCAACATCAGGGAAATAACTAAGATATACAGTCTGTATCCAGAAGACATTTCTGCGTAGATCTCTGTGTAGAAACAACTCAGTTTTGTTTTTATGGTTCTCCCAAAGATGCTGATTCCTCAAAGCCTGAAAAAGATCCATGTACCCTATTTCACATATCCTATTTTGAGCCTCTAATCATATATTTGTAATGTGAAATTCTCTATCAAGCTAGAACAGATTCACATTCTGGTGAAGCTCACAGTTTGGGACACACTGGTCAGTCTCACAAAGCCCTGCTCTGCAGATTCTGCAGGTCCCCATCCAGCTACTGCAGACCTGCTCTGACAATGAAGGTTGCTCTTTCTGCTGCTTTCTTCCCGGTACATCCTGGATACTTGCTCTCAGTCTCTTGCCCACACTGTCGAAGTGATTCTCTTTCTGCACTTTGATGGCTTTGCAGCCTGCAAATCAGCTTCTGACTTTCATAAAAAGTCCTATCTTTCGCGTGATGTCTGTGAAGACAAAGAACATTCCAACAGTGCCTCTTTTGATGTACTTTTTATATTGTATCCTGCTATTTTGAGCTGTAGGATACTGGAGATTATACAGCCCCTCATTAACAACTGGGTCAAGTATCCACATCTCTTTTAGGATCAAATCCTTGAAGGGACTTCCTTTCAAAAAAAAAAAGTCAGTTGGAAAGATGATTCACCATTAGCTTAAATGCACTGTTAATCAATACATAAAAGTTCAAAGGCAAAAGCAAATATTTGCCATAATTCCTAGTGAATGAAAAAGTAGACTAGTTGGATGAAAATGGATTTTTCCTCTTTAGAATACAAAGAAGCATTTAATGAACATAAAAAATGTATTTAATCTCTTTGAGCTAACACCTATACATACAGCTCTTTCATTTAGCTCTAAAGCAAACTATACTAACGTGACACACCATCAAAATAATTATGACACCCTCCTAATGACTACTCGACTCCACTTAAACTAATTAGCTTTATAACAATACAATGTTTGTAACTTCTTTTTCAATTCTGTTATCTTTCTAACACACCACGTGTCAGCTTTAAATCTGAGTAATGAAAGATATTAAATATAATGATAAATGAATGTGCTTCTTTAAGAGAAAATTCACTCAACTTTGCTGGCGCTGTTTTTATATACATCAATATGGTAGTCCTGTTTTTTTTTTATTGGCTCTCTGCCACACCTTGACTCTCTATCATGCTCCATCATGCTTCTTTTAATCTGAATATTTAGTGTTCTTTCATGTCTTAATTACAGCAAATCGTGGCACAGTTGGCACCATTTCTTGAAATTAATCCCAGAGTACTTTGTTTCTGTCAAGTAGTCAAAGCCTTAGAGAATAATAGTAAATGTTATTGCAGATCTAAATTTAAATGACTGTCTATGTATTTAGCTTAAGCCTTTAATTATTCGTGCTGAACTGTTTTTGGTTCAAATGTTAAACATTGTTCATTGAGAAGGTAAAATTACTTTAGACAGCTTAAAACCGGCAGATACATTCAGCTATAATTTTAACACAACAATTATTTATATTAACATTTTCTCAGGTGTATGAAACTAAATGAATGGCATCTGATATGATCTTATGGATATGTGTTTCAACATTCCATTATTTCTGTCATTATTAAAAAAAGATATGGGTTCAGGCCCATTCAATTCTAAATGGCTTTTCCCTAAGGAATTGTTAAATTGTAATCAGACTCAAGAATGCCTTGGTGTTATTTTGTCAATAGTCTTTAAAGAATTCAAGATAATGAAGCACTTCAAAAGTTATAACAAACAAGAATTATGTTACTTTGTTTTTTATGAAAAACTTAAAGGTCCTAGAACTCCCAATGGCCCATTCTTTCTTTCCCAATTTTGAGCAGGCTCTACAAATACCCGGATTCAAAAGGAAAACACTAATTTCTAAAATAATGTAAGTTTAAAAAGTCCAAGGTAGTAGAACTCACTAGTCACGTTTTATGAATATATGTTGAAAGATTTAGAAATTAGAAAATGCTGGGCTGTAGAGCACACATACTTGTTGGTCAGATTTCAAATCGTTGGTTTTTATGTGAGTGTTTTGAAAAGGAAACCTACTCTTAATGAATAATGAAAATTACATAGTTTGTAAAATGACTATACTTTCCGGTGAAACACATAGCAGGAGCCTGTGTATTACAGTGGTCCAAGCTATGGACTCCCACCAGGGTATGAGCCCCATGTAGATGGTGACTTAGCCCTGGTTATCTGTGTGTTGCCAGCATCTAGCACATAGTCCTATATGTAGCTCTCTATACAGTAAGCGCTTAGTGAATTGACTTGGATAGATGGTGTTAATTTCGCCGGTCAGACCTGTGTCATTTTCCTCACTAAGACAAATATGTCACTTTGTCTCTGAAATACGAAGTGAATATGGAAGGATTTACACTAACAGTCTTGTCAGATTGATCTTCAAGCCATCTAAGGGATAAGTTAATCAATACTACAGTTTTATTTAGTTTTAATCTCTATCTAAATGAAACATGGCATTTCTATTACCAACACTTAAGATATATATTGAATTTGGAGATAAATAACAAGAGAAAGATGGATTCACAAAGTTTATGGTAAAATAGATATTTCTCAATAATTCAGTAAAAATATATGAAGTAATATGTTTCCAATTCCCTCTCCTTATCAATAGCACTGTGATTTTGGAACACATATCTGTTTCCCTTTTCCTCACAATCTCAAGGATGTAGCTGATCTTTCTAACTACAAAAGGTTCCTGGCAGCTGTAAAGTCACTTTCAAGCTGTGTTATCTGCTGCTCTGCCACGCAAGTTCCACTTTGTGTTTCTGTTGGGTAGCTATTACAACCAAATGCAATAAATGCAATGACCGCAGAGTCCTTTTTAGCTTTACAATTGCAAAAACAGCTTTATCCCCCACATATTGGTCAAGTATATTGGCTGTTTAGGCTTTTCTTCCTCTGATCTACTCATATTCTTAAACTTCCATCAGTGTTTGCATTGCATTTAAGATCGCGGTTAAAATGAGAAATTAATGTGCATGATACCAGATATATTCTGTTCATTACATTCTCTAAATATTATTATAGACCTACTTAGAAAAAAAATAAACGAGCGTGTCTCTGGTAGTGCAGTTAATGTACAGGTAGAAACTGAGGAATATCAAAGTAAAACCAATTATCTTAGCCCTGGGGTACTTTCATGTATGCTGTTTAGACATCTTAGGGAATCCAGGAGCTATTTGTGCTACAAGTCTAAAGGCAGGTCTTCTACATGCTTGTTTTATATAATCAAGATATTTCTTTTCTTATAGGAATTATTACAGTGTGCTTAGTCAATTTGATTTCTTCTTTTTACAATTAATTACCAGACACTAAATTCAGTTAAAAATTGTATTGCCTTTTACAAAAGCACTTCATATGAATTTTCTCATTTTATTCCTATTGCAAGCTTATGAAGTATTATCACTGCATTTTATAGGTAAAGAGACTAAACTCCAAATCCTTTGTTCTTTTTTACTATACCATGTTATTTTTTTTCTTGAGAGATTTGGGTTTTATCATACACACTAATTGTTAATAAACTGATTTTAAATAAAAAACATACATATATCACAATAATCATAATATACACCATGATAATGATAATATTATACCTTATAAAATCATAAATCAGTAGAAACCATACACCTAAATTAAGTCATCTCTACAGTATTGGCATGGTAATTTGAACTCCTTACCATCCACTTAGTTTGAGTAATAGATAGAATCTTTGCTTAGCAATGGAAAATAAATCTATTTTTTAAATAAATGTAAAGTTTATTAAAAAATAATTTTTTAAAGGGGGTGGATTTTTTCATTTGCATGGAGAAAAGGCAGTTATGCATAGTGAAGGATTTCCTAAGAAATGTGATCATTATCAAGAACCGGATAACACTGTTAGCTATTAATGTTTAGTTTGGCCATATAGTGATTGGGTTGTTGGACATGATATAAGAAGAGATGGAAATGTGCATAATAACAAATAATTCAAAAGACCTAAAGAGCTGGGGCTACTACACTGTAAGCAGTCAGCCGTGTATCATAAAGGAGAATCAGAGAAACCAGAGTATAGGCAGTTAGCTAAAAGATTATAAGGTGGAATCGTGGGATGCTAGACTGTAGGCAGAAAACACCAAACCAAATTAAAATCAAGAGATCCTAGATCGTAGGCAGTGAACACTAAGTGTCATAAGTATAAAGCAGAGTGGTGTTTCTTCTAATCTCATTTTACAAAAAGCCCTCACTGGAATCTGCGGCTGATTAGTATGTAAGAAAATCAGGAAATTTGAATTGGCCAGTCCTATTATCAGGAGCTGATATTTATTGATTGCTGAGATTAAAAAAAATTTTCTGTAACTGCTGCTCTTTACAACATGCTTGAAACTAGAACTAGGCTGTTACCTTATTAAGGCCAGGGACTATATTGTTTGTTTTTCATTCTGTGGCCCTTACTGCTCTGGCATATAGTAGTTTCTCGCAAATGCATGTGGGATTGAAATACCATCTTCAATTGCAATAATAATAGTGAGAGTGCCATGAGAGCAATATCATAAAGGGACTGTATTATAAAAACTGATAAACTCACTCATTTGGAATTTTATATAATAAAAATCAAGCAATAAATTACTTAGTTTCTAAAATTTGGAAAATTAACAGGTTAAATGAGTAACTGTAGGTACAGTTATAATTTATAATATTATCTCAAACATATAGAGAATTTTGTGGGAATAAATGACTACTTTAATTTTGAGGAACAAACATGAAAATGTATTATATTATCACAAAGGACATACAAGTCCTTTAAAAGTAAAATGGAAAATCTTAGAGCCATACACCTTTGTTTAGAGGTTCGAAAGTAATATCCTTCATGTGTTCTCAAGCAACATTCAGGGTATGTGACTGTCATCTTGAGCAATACTAATTCTCACTGGAATTTCTGTGTCAGTGGTTTTTATTATAACAAAGTGGTTGAAATAGTATATATGTCAAAAGTTACATATTACCATATTGAAATGGAAACCACAACAGTGTTTCCAAACCAACTTAAGTTTCCACTGAAGCACTACCACTGATTATCTATGTAAACTTAAACTATTAAACCTCCCTGAGTCTCACTTTGCTCACTTCAAAATGAGGGTATAATATCTATTTTACAGAGACACGGTTAAATCAAAAAGAAATGATACATCTGATATATTTCTGACATGGTAAAGATGTAATAAAAAAGCTATTGATCTTATTACACTGGGTTATTTTCTTTTACCTTAAATATATAATTAAATTTAAAGATTTATAAAAATTTATGAAAATTTAGGTTGCATAACAATTATTGTATTTTAAAATCTCATTATTTCTCTGAAAGGTTACTTTTTCCTTATGCTCTTGTATTAATATCTTTTGAAATAATTTCTCTGCAATCATGTGTCTGTCTCCCTAATATATTTTTTATATTGATAAAACAAGTCCATTAAGGGAAGTCTATGGAATTTTTTAAAACAACCTGCTTTGTTAAATTATCAAGAAATAAATCATAAGTTAATAAAAAATTATCTTTGACAGAGTCAAAGTATCATCATTATTTTGTACTTATTTTCAAATGGAAGGTTCTGTGCTTTCTCTCTGGTAGTTGAAGGTTTAACTCTTATAAATAGATGTTAATCCCACATTGATGTAATCCAGAGGTCAGATGTTAAGGATTAGATATAGGCCAATAAAACTGTCAGGTCAGAATTTGTTTTTTAAGTCATATATAGCCATATAGAGGCCAGTACAGTGTCTAGAAGAGATAGAAGTAGAGAAAGAGAGAGAAAAATTGATTCTATTTGAGTATGTGAGCACACTCATGATGGTGTTCTCGAAGGAAAATAATTTGGGTGAATGAGAATGGAATTAAGATACAAAAAGGGTGGCATATCCACAAAGGAAGTACATACTAACAACTAGATGCTACTTCTTAACTGTTGCTATTAAGTTACCCATGCTGCCTGCCCTACCTTCTCAATGAAGAACTCTGAAATAAATAAACGTTATCAATAAAAGAACAAAAGAAGTATTTTGTTGTTTTATAGATTGGTTCATGGGTTTTAGCAACTGGTTTCTATTTAAGTTGAGTTTGCCCATCTACCATATAGAACTAGGTGATATACTCAGAGCTCCCCATAAAGACCAGTTTACACTGGTGTCCTTGAGTCAATTATTGATAAGGAAGGAGATGGTTTCAGATGATGCACATAAAAATACAAAATAGATTCACATGCTGCTAGAGAAATTTCCATTAAAAGCACAGAAGATGGTTAGCATATAACAATCAGCTTGAGCTAGGAAAGCAAATATATTTCTTCACTTTTGCTCAGGAGAAGTGTATCTGTGGGCACACAGCTGGTAGGAATGCTGGGATTCCTCAGGATTAAGTGGCATTGCTCGGGATTACTTCCCTAGGACAGCTTAGGAGGGCTTTGAAGAGGTTTTGTATAAGCTATAGATACTGCCTTAAATCATTGCAGTTATGTGCCAGGCAGTATTCTAAGTATAATTCTATTAATTTCATTTAACTTAAGAAAACTAGTTAGGCTCTTACAGGAAGTTCTATAGATAGGGTGCTGAAAAAGTAATGATCAACTGAATTGCTCTCCAGAAAACGGAAAATAAATTTATAAAGAAGGCACAAGTCACTAAAAAGCCACTAGAAAATTTTGGTGACAGGAGCTGCCACTGTCACAGAAGGAAGAAAACTGGTGGGTAACTGCTTTCAGTGGGGATCACCATAAACAAGAGTCATGTCACTTAGTCGTGTTTACTGAGAAAAAGGGGCTTCAGGAAGCACTACCAGAAGTGGCTATTTTGATGATAACACTCTCTCATTTAAAACACTGTTGCAGCTGCATGTTGTTCATAGATAAAGTTTGAAATTTAAAATGGACTTACATGACTTCCAGGCCCTGTCTATTTCAAGTTTTATTTTTCTCATATACGCTAAATTTCAGTTGTGTTGGTTTTCTTTCAATTCTTAGAATGCCCCATATTCCTTCCTCCCCACATCAGGACCTGGTACATGCTGTCTCTTTACCTTGATTTCTCTTCTTCCATCCTTCCTGCTCCCACCACCTCCACCATGTTATTACCCTCATTTTTTCAGTATCATTTTAAATCCCATATTCTCAGAAAGCCCTTCCCACCTGATCCATTAGCAGAGGAAAGGCTCCTTTGACATACATACTCATAGATCTTGTACACTTTCTTAGGAATTTGATTATTGTAAATGAACACACATTTATCCCATTATGTATCCAAAGTGAATTTTTCCCACCAAATTTATGTTCTTTGCATACATGGGCAATTCTCTCATGGTCAGCATTGTGCCCCCTGTACCTAGCTTAGTGCCTGGCAAGGCCTTGTAATCATGTGCCTATATATAGTAGGTGAAAAATGAATTACTGACTGACTGAATGAATAATAAACTCCCACTAAAAGAACTAACATTGGGATATTGTTAAACTGATAAAGCTGTGAGTGATTCGATTTATGATGTACAGATTAAAGGTTAAAGTTGTTTTCCTTTCTGTTTGGAGAACTTCCTTTAAACCATTCTTTAAAGATAGGGAAGCTGGTGACAAATTCTTAGTTTTCCTTTGTCTGAGAGCATATTCATTCCTAAAGATATTTTTGCTGGGTATAGAATGCAGGATTGATAGTCCTTTTCTTTCAGCACTTGAAAAATGTGCACTTCCTTCTGACTCTATGACTTCAGATCAGATATCTGCTATTATTCAAACTGTTGTTCCCCTGTAGGCAATGTGTCATTTCTCTTTAGCTGTATTCAACATATTTTTCTGTTTTTAGGTTTCAGAAGTTTGATTATGAGGTGTCTTACTGTAGATTTCTTTGAGTTTATTCTGTTTGGCTTTACTCAGCATCTTGAATCTGATGAGTTATACACATAAACAAAATTGGGAAATATTAGCCATTATTTCTTTGAGTAATTTTTGAACCCCATGCTCTTTTCCCCTCTCCCTCTGGGATTCTGATAACATGAGTATTAGACCATTTTACATTGGTCCACAGGTCACTGAAGTTCTGTTAATGTCGTTTCCTTTACTATTCATATTAGGTAATTTCTATTGTTGTATCATCAAGTTCATGATTTTTTCCTTTGTCATCTCCAGTCTATTACTGACCCAGCCCAGTGAGGTTTTATTCCATTTTTATACATAAATTTTTACAAGTTCTATAGTTTATCTTTTAAAAACAATATTCTATTTTTGCTGGGATTTTTTATTTTTTTCAGTGCATCAAGAGTTTATAATTGCTCATTGAAGCAAATCAATGATGGCTGCTTTCAAATGCTTGTCAGATAAACCCAATATCTGGGTTACATCTGTGTTGTCATCTATTGATTGTCTTTTCTCACTCAAGTTGTGATTTTTTTACTTGTGGCTTTATTGTGATTTTGACTATATCCTGTTTGATATGTCCTATGTCATCTTCTTCATCAGGTAGTTACCTTGTTTAGTTGTAGTACATGGGTTTGGGTGGAGATGGGCATTCAGCTTCCCACCAACACTACCCCTGAAAAAGGAGAGCATGTCATAATTATATTGTCACTGCTGGATGGGAATAGAAGCCAGCTCCCTGCTGATTGCCACTAACACTATCCTATCGGGGAAAGCAGAGTGCCAACTAGCACTGCCTCACTGCACCTCATAACCGCCTCATCACTGACAGTGGGGATGGAGGATCATGCCTCCACTGGGCCTCGCTGAGGTTGGGGGGGGGCAGCAGGGTGCTGAAGAATGCCCGCTTGTACTGCCTTATTCTGCCTTGTGGGGTGAAAGCTCAGCTCTTTGCTTGGCCCAACTAAGAACAATCTAGAGGGTAAAGAGCATTGCTGCCACACTGGGGTGTGTGTGTGTGTGTGTGTGTTTGTGTGTGAACTTGGCTCCATGCTCAGTCTTACTGACATGGGGAGGAAGAGGGCAAAAGGGAAAGTTTTTGCATTGCTCTTTAGATGGAATAGAGTGGGTATCGTCAAAAAGTTTTATAAAGCTTTCTAGGTTATCCTGCTTCTTCTCTTTTAGCTAGATAAGCAGGCTTTTTTTGGTCTTTTTTGTCTGCAGATGGTTCCAGGTTGCAGGCCTCCTGCACCTCATCCTGGCTATTTAGAAGGTGAAAAGAACCCCAAGGAAACTCATTATCTTTTCATCCCTCAAATTCCATGGTCCTCAGTCAGACCATTGTTTCCTTTCCATCATTTAGTCTTCCTATGTTTGCTTGGTATATTACACTCAAGTTTTAAAGTTGCAAAGAGGATGTCTAAGAAAGAGTATATTTTAGTCCAGCCCAAACTGGAAGTCTCCCAAAGTTACTTTAATATATTTCTTGATTCTTTTATTATTATATTTTTCCACTAGAAAAGTTGATGAAGTTGTACAATTAAGAACTATGGAAAGTAGTTTTATTGTGACCTATCTCCAGATTCCTGGTCATGTATAATTATGGGAAAAAGGAGTTATTTCTAAGAAGAAATTAATTTAAAAAAGTGCATAATTTCTAACTTGCTTAATTTCATATTCATTATATAATACACATTAGCAATTATATATTTTTTACTCATACATTTGCAGCCTTATTTTGTACATTATATGCCAAGTACTGTGTCATTCCAAAGGCTAAGAAAAAAAACACCCATAATTTGAAATATAAAAATAAATAAAATTATCATGCTAAGAGGGCAAATCTCATGTTAAATGTTCTTCTCAAAATAAAAGGAAAAAGGCCCTTTGCCTCCGGACTTCTCTGGGGCCAGCAGCCGGCCGACCAGGGGCCCGGGGCCGCAGGCTCAGCTGACTGTCATGGGCTCTGTGTCAAACCAGCAGTTTGCAGGTGGCTGAGCCAAGGTGCCGGAGGACGCCGCCCGGGCGGCAGAGGAGCCGCAGCTGTTGCACGGTGCCGGCCTCTGTAAATGGTTCAACGTGCACATGGGGTTCGGCTTCCTGTCCATGACCGCCCGCGCCGGGGTCGCGCTCAATCCCCCAGTGGATGTCTTTGTGCACCAGAGTAAGCTGCACATGGAGGGCTTCCGGGAGCCTGAAGGAGAGTGAGGCAGTGGAGTTCACTTTTAAGAAGTCGGCCAAGGGCCTGGAATCTATCCGAGTCACTGGGCCTGGTGGGGTGTTTTGTATCGGGAGTGAGAGGCGACCCAAAGGGAAGAACATGCAGAAGTGCAGATCAAAGGGAGACAGGTGCTATAACTGTGGAGGTCTAGACCATCATGCCAAGGAATGCAAGCTGCCACCGCAGCCTAAGAAGTGCCACTTCTGGCAGAGCATCAGCCATATGGTGGCCTCATGTACGCTGAAGGCCCAGCAGGCCCCCAGCTCATGAGGAAAGCCAGCCTACTTGCGGGAGGAAGAAGAAGAGATCCATAGCCCTTCCCTACTCCCAGAGGCCCAGAATTGAGCCACAGTGCATGGGGGCTATCCTTTTGCAAGCAGAAAGTTTCGAGGAGCAGGCATCAATCCGGCAGAGCGGTGAAAGTGGGGACAGGGTGGGCAGGGGGCAGCTGGCACTGCCACGTATCTCGGGCCAGAGTCCACAGCATCACCCCCTCTTCCCTCTTGACAGGGGAGAAGGGGTGAGGCAAAGGAACTCCATGCTCTATCCAAATGCACATGAGTGCTTTGGGGGAAATCTCTCCTTGCATTCTTTATCTGAGTCTCTATTCCCAGAATATCCAGCTTTTGAAAGTGACCTGGATAGGGAACTTATTTGCCTTTGAAGGAGGGTATGTAATAATACTTCCCATGCCAGAGTGAAAAGATTAAGCATGAGATCAGATTGATGGACCCAACCCACAAGTGACTACCTTCTGTGGGAGGTAATCTCAGGGGTAAGGCCGGGTTTTTCCACATCTTGTCGCCTCATAACCTGCTCTTGGGATAGGGTGTTGAGAACTGTCCCAAGCAGTGGGGGGTTGTGAAGACAGGCAAAGGGGTGGTTGGGCGAACAGCTGCAGACTGGCTGCTCTTAACCTCACTCCCACCCCGTTCTAGGCCAATACAAGTTTATTTATTTACTCCCTTGGATAACTGCACCTTGGGTCTCACTTTCTCCAGGATGCCAGCTGCACTAGCTGTGTGTGAATGATGTATCTTGTGCATTTTAACTTTTTTTTTCGTAATATAAATATTCTGGTTTTATATTTTTGTGTATTTTAATCGAAGGCCCTCATTCCTGCACTGTGTTCTCAGGTACATGAGCTATCTCAGGGATAAGTCAGCAGCAGCTCCTGTCTGCACAGCAGGAATACTTTTTGTTTTTATCACTAGGGAGAACAACTATTTGGAGTGTATAGCTTCTTGAACTACCTCATTTTTGCCAGTTAGAGCTGGCTTTCCTGCCATAGTGTCCTCTTGAAACCCCTCCACCTTCAACACTTCATGGGAGAGTAGGTGTAACTGGGTTGCCCCATGACTTGATCTCCTCCTGGAAGATTGGAAATTGGTCTGAACAGGAAAAGGTGGTGGAGAAATGTTAGGAGAGGCTGGGTGTGGTGAAAGGCACAGAGGGGAAGCCAAGATTGGAGGAGGGTCGTCTATGTGCAATGAAGGAGTCCTGTTCTAGACCTCTAATCCCAGGGCACAGGGCACAGGACTCGCTTTATGTAATATCCATCCTTCACTGGATTGGGGTAGGCCTACCATGCACACACAACAGGGTGTATGTGTGTAAAAAATGTGAGTTGGTAAAGATAGGTTTTAAGTATGATACCTCTGTACCCATCTTGAGCTGCCCAGGGATGGATATATGAAGCAAGGACCAAATTCCTTAACCTTTAAAAATTGTGGGCTTTTCCTCTTTGGCTTCCAGAGGAACCCATAAGATACGGCTTGTGTGTGGTGCCCAGAGCCAATGTCCTGCCCTGCTGCAGCAGTGATTGGTGTTACTAGCTAAAGGAATAAAGGGGGTTTCGTTTATATGCTGTGAGATCACCACAAACCTACCTCACTGTGTTGAAACGGGGCAAATGTAATAGAACACATTGGGTAATGTGTGTCTGATTCTGGGTTCTTGTTTCCTCCAGTTGCTGCCCCCCTCTAGTTATTTTATTTGTCTGGGCTTTGTAGGACTTCACGAATAGCCGTTTGGGGATTACTAGGTGGCCTAGTTTGTGTAAATACAATGTCAGTCTTCATGTTCTTTGGCGTTTTGTTTACAAACTTCTTTTTGTACTGAGAAAAATAGCCAAAGCATCTTTGACAAAAGGTTCTGTGCCAGGCAAAATGATCTGAAACATAAGCTTGGGGACCCTTCTTGAAGTGTGGGGGTCTTGAAACATCCTTTGTGTTCCCCTTCCCCTATTTCTTATTTCAGACCAGATCAGCTTCTGTCCTAAAAATTTGACTCCTACCCTATCTCCTCTTCTATTCCCATTCCCCCCAAAAAAGCCTACACACTCACTTATGCATTTAATTTGTGGGGTGTCTCCACAGGTCTTAAATGACTTGTACAAAAATCCTAAAGAAGTAAGGACTCTACATCCCTTGTTCCCAGTCTCCTGAGTCAAAACCATTCCTTGATGTGATTCATGCCAAACACTAAAATTGCTGTATTTGGATGGATCAGACCTACTTTAATCTCTTAATTCTAGGGTAGAAAGAAGCATCGAGGGAAACTTCCATCTAGAAAGTGGGGTTGGGATACCAAGATAGGGAAGATGAATGTATATCCAAGTCACTCAGGAACTTTTATGCAGGTGCAAGAAACTTATGTCAAAGTGGCCACAAGATTGTTTAATAGGAGACAGACGAATGTAACTCCATGTTTACTGCTAGAAACCAAAGCTTTGTGTGAAATCTTGAATTTATGGGGAGGGAGTGAGGGAAGGTAGGAAAGTGTGTACCTGTCTGTCCTTTTCCTGAATCCTTCCCCTCAATTCTGAACTGCAGGAGTCTCAGCCCCTGGGCTAAACACTGGGAAGTGTTTATTTGATGGTTGATTTTGCTGTGCCGGGTACTTCTTTCCCATTTGCTATCATTTTTGTAACACATGCTGACCTTTTTCCCTTCTCCTCTCTACCCTGGGAAAATAAAATGAATAAAGACTTACTGGTACTGAAAAAAAATAAAAGGAAAAAGAAAAGAAAATATCATACAAATAGCTAGGAAAAATGGGTTGCTAAGAAATTGAGACAAATTTCCAAATTGCTCAACTCTTGGGTAACATATATGAGAGAACAATTTAATTTAATTGTTTCTATTATAATAAGAAAGGATTTAGCTCCATATTTGTCTTCCTATACATTTATTTCTTAGTAAAAGTAGATTTCTTTAATAATATGAATGGATCCACTCAAAAGCAAGTAGGAACAAAGATATTCATTGTAGACATTAAAGAAATTCTGAAACTTTTATATCCAAAATATTTATACCGGGCAGTTAACTGTTTGATGTCACTCCCAGTGTAGTATGACTTTTAGAGCACTCTCTTTCTGGATGGGATTGGAACTGCTGAGCCAGTAAGTAAAGGTAACTGTAGTTGAGTAACTCCAAGGAAATAGGGGCTAACATATGCCTATAAAGTACATCTTCCAGGAAAGCTTTATATTAACTCTCTCTATATACATACATATATGTATGCACATATCCTTGCATATATTTATTTACATGTAAAGTTGGGTATATCCATATTTATAGATCAATCAATGGAAATATTCTTGTATATGCAATGCATGTATCAGTGGTATTATATATATTTTATATACTCATATAGAATATGCCAGTTCCTATTATATCCATAAGCAGCTTTTTCTTTCATTCTTTAAAGGATTATGTTCCTGCAAGCTTAAGTTAGCAAACCATTAGTTGACAATGTTTATAAAAATAGAAATGAATACAATATTTTATTTAGCAAATTAACAGTTTAGTTGCAGAAGAATTCTATATTGCATAATGAAACTAAGTTTGTGCTGGGAATCAGCAATGGGAGTATTAATTCTTTCATTACCACTCATGACTCTAGGCAAGTTAAAAAAGTCTCCGAGTGTGTCATATCTCATTTTGAAATGGTATTTGTGGGTATGTGATAGAATACATTATCTCTACAATCCTTCCTAGGTCTCAAGTTTTAAACATGTATTTTAAAGTTTGCATACAAGTTATTTTACAGATAGTAGAAATGAAATGTTACTCAACTCAGTCAAAAGCAAACAGAATAGGAAGAATGAACTTTAACACTATCTTACCCAGAAAATCTTGCTTTTCTTGGTGAAACTAGCATGTATGGTAAGATTCTTCCTTGGTCCTTGCCCTCTCTGAAGGCGCAGCTGTGCCTGGTCTGAGCCTTCTCCACTGTGGCGGGTGGCCTGCTGTTTTGCTTTAGGAGACTTCAGATAGGCTCTTGCTAATACTTAAGACCTAGCTCTTCAACTTGAGCCTTATCTCTCTAATGAATGCCTGTTCACCCTCAGAGCTAAGTGCCCAGGGAGAACCAAACCTCTTGATCCTTGCTTTATGAACATCTATTTACTGGATCTCAGGGTCAGAAGCTCTGTGATGTAGTCAGTCTGGTATTGTACTCTCTCCAGGAATCTAGGGTTCAAACAGCCCCTGCAGCTGCTCACCGCTATGGTGATAGATGGCCTCAAGCTGGTTTGACTGTTCCAGACTTGAGGTATATGAATTCCTGTAAGTCTGAACTTGCTACTTCACACTCTAAAGCCACAGTGTTCCTTCTGCTCCCCCCCGGGCAGCCTAGCTTCAGCGAGGAGCTTTCCCAACACCTTGGTTCCCCGTTACCCAGGCCTCTTTATGCGAGTCCAGGCAAAGCACAGAGAGAACCACCTTATTTTTAATGCCCTTCTACAGAACCTATTCTAGTCTCATTCTTTCTTTCAATAAGAACAGAAAATGCTGATAAAAGCCATGCATTACACTCTTATTATACCATGATATATAGGTACAATGCTATGTATTTTTCCCCCAGTCAGGACAGGCATTTTCCTTCATTGATAAGATAATAGATGTTCACCCTCCAAAAAGGAATCTGAATGTATATCTTATCCTAATGGCCTTTTTAAGTTATATGTGAAAGTAGAATTTTAAATAAATTCAGGGAAATGGTTAAATAATAACCTTATAGAAAGAGAGATAAGTGTAATAAAGATTAAAGAGAAGGGGTGGGGGAAGGAGAGAGACAAAAGAAAGTTGCTAGTTCTTTGCTATAAGTGTACTGGTTTTAATCTGTCCTACTCTGGATTTAAATACTAATTGAATAAGCTTTTTTTGTTGGCTTTTGCTTAAAATTTGAAAAATGTTACGTATAAATATTATGTTGGTATTTATTTTGAATTTATTCTTAATGGGCAAAACTAAAAATACACACATTACATTTGATGCAAAACTACCACTATATAGCTAATTGGTGAAATAAATTATACACAAAAGTAAATATTATAGAACTGAAGGACCTAACAAGTATTTCTGGTCCAGGAAAACTTCCGTCCATGCTCATAAATGTAAAGCTGAGGTGAACTGTAAGATACTATGCAAAGAAAAATATAGCACTGGACAGTCCTGAGACTTCTCAAAAGAAAAATTGGAGAATCAGCCATTCACCTGAATACTAATAGTGATTCAAGACAACTAAGAGTTAACCTGGCATTTAGACACGCCATGACCACCAGTGGATTAACATCAAATGCCATCAAACTGTATTTAAATGCTAAAATGTTGTGTATGTTGGTACTAGAACAGTCAGTATTAGAGAGCTGGCAGGGCAGGTGCATACATAGAATGAGACTCTCCTAGACTTGGTGAATATGTATCTGGGTAATGCTTGTTAAATTTTATTTAATGTTTTTTTAAATTGGTATTCATGGGTGAGATTGATCTTGAGTTCTCTTTATTCCTTTTTTTTTTCCTTTTGAGGGGTAGGGGCAATGTAGCAGAAGGGGTAAGTCTTTTATCACTGTTTTGGTGTTAATATTTTGCCACCTACATAAAAAATTTAAACATTCTCTTCTTTTCTGTGTGTTCCAGAGGATTTTAAATAGTTTTGCAATGAACTGTTTCTTAGTGAATTGCTCTGGAAAATAGTCCATTTTATGAGTATAGTTCTTTGATAAATCAGTTTCTTTGATGACATTAATCTAGTCAGATTATCTCTTTGTTCTCTGATTGATGGTGGCAATTTATATTTTCCTAAAAAAAACAATTAGATCATCCAAGTTTTCAAATGTGTTTTCATTGAACTTAGAAAATGTCTCACACAGTTTAGTTAAAGTCTCCTCTATCTGTGATTATTTCTATTAACATTGTATATGTAATATATTAGTTATCAATTTCTCCTTGTTTGGTTTAGAAAATGATTTATGTATTGTTGTCTTCCTGTTTTCCCCCAAATTGACCATTAATTTATTCATTAGGTCTATTAACTTAACTTACTTATTTTAATGAATTTATATCTATATATACTATTTCTCTTCAGTTTTTCTTATGTTGATATTGTAATTTCTAATTTATTGAGTTAGATAATTAATTTGCCTGTTTTATATTAATGTGAGTTTCTTTAGGCCATAAGTTTTCTTCATAAAAAAATTTTGCTTTATTTCATAAATTCAGAAAGGGAGATTCTAATTATTTTCCAAGTATTATTTACACACACACATACACAATTGCCATATATAATATATGTATATATGATATATCTTATAATACATAGTAAGAGTATATATATAAAACCTCAAAATGGACAAAAGATATTAACAGACATTTCACCAAAAAAAGATACATGAGTGGCTCATTGTAATGTTATGATTTATAATAAGAAATATGTATTTCCTGTAACTGGCACAGAACTTCTAAAACTCATGGAATTTCCTAAGTGAGAGTATTAGAGATGTCTTTTGTTATGTTAGTGAGGTGAATTTTGGAAAGGCACTAGGTAACCTAAGGTTGGGCTCTGGTTGCCAAGAAAACCAACCCTGTGATTAGTGGGTTGGACTTTCAGTCTTATCCTACCCCCAACCTTGCTGCAGGGAGGGGAAAGAAGCTAGAAAGAAAGTGAATTCAATCACCAATTATTTAATCAGCCATGCCTAAGTATGGAAGTGCTATAAAAAACTCAAAATGATGGGGTTTCGAGAGCTTCTAGGGTAGTGAACTTGTGGAGACGTGGAGAGAGTAGTGCACTCAGAAACATGAAGGTACCTCACCCTTTCCCCATACCTTGTCTTATGAATCTTTTCCATCTGGCTGTGTCTGAATTACATCCTTTTATAAATCATAAATACAGTGACTAAAATGTTTCTTTGAGTTCTGCAAGCTGCTCTAGGAAATTAATAGAACCTGAGAAGGGGTTATGGGAACCTCCTACCTATAGCCAGTTGGTCAAAAACACAGGTGATAACTTGGTCTTATACTGGCCTCTGAAGTAGGAAAAGTAACAGTGTGGGTAAAATTGCAATATTTCCAGAATCTCTTGCCCAGCCTTAGTGCATCTCCATATCAATAGGTGTTTCCAAGGAGTGGAAAGAAATAGCCATCTCCATATCAATAGGTGATTACAAGGGTAGGGGGAGTGAGGGTATATCTGGACTGGAGAGGTTTGATGGGGTCCCTTTTGGTAGCCTGGTCCCAAGAGACACAGACAAGCAGAAGTGAACGACTGCTGGTAAGCAATGAATGAGTTTCTCCCGTGATTTCGGCTTCAAAAGTTATTTGCCCCAGGTTGGGAACTTATTTTCCCCCTGGAGTTACAGACAGTCTTATAGGACTAAGCCCTTACCTGTGGCATCTGATGCTATCTCCATGTAGGTAGTGTCAGTACTGGGTTAATTGCTTGGTGCTATTGAAAAAAAAACATACACACAGAACTGATGAACACATGACAAGGTAACGAGACAGGGGAAGGACAGGGAGTAACCCTGTCTAGTTAGAACAGGATAAGGGCCTCAGGAAAGGACAAAGACAGGACAAATGCAACAATGTAGAGTGAAGTTCCCACCAAAACTCTGTGATAAGAGAATATTTTGCTGACTGTAATCATTTGACTTAAACATATAAAGCTAACCAGAGATGACCTTTAATGAGATTGGTCGAATCATAGCTGGCATCTGGCAGGAACCAATAGGAAATAAACAACTCAGTTAAACCAAGATATATATCCCTAGGCAAAGCCCAGATACCGACACTCTAGTCCGCTCCCAGCACACACTAGAAGTTCTCTCTCAATAAAAAGCCTCTTTGCTGCTCTGCTTGCCTACCTTGATCATTTGACAAGTTCATTTTTTGACTCCATGAACAAGAACCTCGGTATCAGTAATAATTATAGTAGTATAAATTAAAACTGCAATGAGATACCATTTCATACCACTACTTCAGCTGTATGAAACAAGACTAAAAGTAACACACTGGTGGTAATGTGGAGAAATGGGAAATCTCGTACATTTCCAGGAGAGTATAATATGGCACAGCCCCTTTGGAAAGCAGTTTGACAGTTTCTCAAAACTGCCATAGGGCCTAGCACTTCTAGGTATTTACCCATGAAAGAAGAAAACATATGTCCACACAAAGACTTGCACATGAATGTTCACAGCAGCATTATTCATAATAGAAACAAGCTCAACATTCATCAACTGATGAATGAGTAAGCAAAATGAGATACATCCATACAATAGAATGTTACTCAGCAGTAAAATGAAGGAAGTACTGGCTGTAGAACATCAGGGACTGACCTCAGAAAACTTCATAAGTATAAGCAGCTAGACACAAGAGACTACATGTTATATGGTCCTATTTATATAAAATGTCCAACAAAGGCAATTTTATAGATACAGAAAGTAGATTAGTAACTGCCTAGAGCTGGATGTGGGAATGGGGCTGAATTCTATATGGGAATGAGAAGTCTTTTTGGGAGATATGAAAATATCTTAAAACCAATTTATGGTAGTTGTTGCACTAGTCTCATAAAGTTACTAAAAGTCATTAGACTTGAAATGGGTTAATTTTATATTATTTATAAAACATGTCAATTAAGTTAAGTATATGTTTATATATACTTAATAAACTGACATATACACAAATATACATATGTATTTAGTTTTTAAGTCTATACATTTTTACTTTTCATATTTTCCTATGTAATTTGTGCTTTCTTAAATTAAATCTTAGTCCACATTAGTTTGACTTTTCAAGGTTGATTGAATGGTTTTGGGACATTATGCATGGTCAGTTTTTGAAAATTTCACAGCTCTTTTAAAAAGACTATTTTCTATTATCAGTGTATAAAACTTAAAAATTATAATTATGTATTAATAATATTATTTAGATGGCATATTTATTATTTTATCCATTTAATTTAACATAACATAGAAAAGAAAAATTAAAGTTTCATGTTACATATGTATTTCTATTTCTCCTTGAATTTCCTGAAGGTTTGACTCTAAGATTGTATTATTTAATAAATGAATATTCCCTTTGATCTTTTGTTGTAAATTATATCATTTTTTTCTGCATTTAATTATTTTTTGCCCTGAATTTAATTTTTTGTGATTTGAAATTGCTAATCTCTTTTTGGTTTTTATTCCTTTGCATATTCCTGGCATGAATATATCCTTGTTTTCTATATTTGTCTTTTCTGTGTTATTTTGAAATATGTGTATTTTTGTATAAAATATATTAGAAGGTTTTGTTCTTGGTTCTGACAGAGAGTCATGTACTTTAAATGGTTGAGTTAAGTCCATTTACATTTATTTAAGTGACACATATGCTTGGTTAATTATGTCATTTCTTTTTCCCACTGGTTCTTTTTAGTCTTTCACTACATAAAAATATCTGTTTTCTTTTATATATGTTTGTGGGGTTTTTTTTCCTAGTAATTTGGAATGTTTATGCATTTTCTACTTGTTTTCTTTACAGCTATTACTTTTAGCAGTATACTTGTTTATCTAAATCTTTAGACAGGCTCTATTGACTTCCTCTTCTACTTATGTCCCAACCACTGCTTATTTTGTGTCAATCAGCAAAGACTATGTTATACTGTAGTAAAAAAGAACACAACATTTCAGTGACTTATCACAACAAAGTTTATTCTTGCTCAAAGTGCTCTGCAGTCTGGGCATCTCTCCAAAGCAGCTGTTCTCCATGTGGCTGCTCACGATCCCACGCTGCTTCAATCTTATGGCACCTACTTCTCAACACAATGCTTCAGGGGCCACTCTGCTGGGGAGGGGAGCATGGAGGACAGTGCATCAGGGATTCAGTGTGCCAGCCTGGAAGTGAAACAGCCATTTCTGTTGATATCCCACTGGCCATTAAGTCAGTCTTTGGAAGGAGAGAATATTCCTTGTAGGTACCAAGAAGGAGAAGTAAGATTTGAGTAAGTGCTTATAATGCCTACACATGATTTCAATTATATTTTATTAATGTCTTCCTTTATACCTTTAAATATTCACTCATTCTTGTATTAATACTTTTATCACTTTGATATAATACTGGACCATAAAATTATTACTGATTATAACATGTAAGGAAATTATTCTCTCTTCCACTTTCTGTCCCTTCTGGTCTTATTTTTTTGATTTATATCATAACTATATACTCAGAGATTATAAAATTCCTCACTCTCTTCTGAAATGTTAAGGTTCTAAGTTTGTCTTCCACAACCTCTTCACAAATATATTTAATACTTATAATTTATGACTTGGTATTACTATTTTGCTCTTCCAATATAAAAGTACAATTAAAACACAATGAATCTGATTTGATTCTAATCTGACTGGAATTAGTTATTTGACTATTGTCACTCTCAGTCTTACTTCCATAATCATATTTTAAACTCTGTGCAGTGGAAAGAGAAGTGACTAATTTTCCATAACATCTAAAAAATAGTGAGGCAAAAAAATTATTTTCAGAATTAAAAAAAAAACTGCATGTTCAGTTCTGAATCTCCTCCCAGAGGGGATTCTCTGAAATTCTGGAGCTATGTAGGAGCAAGTTCAAACTTGTTAGTCTGAACAATACAGTAGACTAACAAGTGCAACTATTCCCCAAATACAGTAAATGAAGGAGAATATGGCTTTAAATTTGATCTTACTATCACTATATGAAATTGGAATGAGAAATGGAATGTAAAATATTTTGTTTTAAATCAATGTTTGATGAATTTTCTTTTCTTTTTACTCTAGTTTTTCAAAAGTACTCTTCAAATTGGAGGCTTGCTGAATAAGATATAATTGTGGAAAAGAGTTAAGTTGTATCAGAGCAATAGTGCATAAGTCACATGATAGCAAATTCTCCACACTAGGAGAATAAAAAGAAAATAGTCCCATTGTATATTAACACAATTAACATTATATATACACACACACACACACACACACGGTATAGTAACACTGTATTATACACCACAGCATATTAACATGATATATATATCCATTATATATGTATAGAGATCTGAAAGTAAATGGGACATATCTATTTAAGTTATTATTTAAAGGATACTGAATATTGCTCATCTGCATGTTGTATTTCTAAATTTAATATACAAAGTAGTACTTTCTAATATTATACTATCAAATAACACTAACATTTACTAAGAATATTCTCTATTTTAGGTACCAACAATATAAAACAGAATACAAAGGACTTAAAAATTTACTCAGCAATACCCAATGTACTTTTGAGGTTAAAAATAAAACTTCTGACTATTGGAATAATAATGGAAAGTTTAAAAATCCTGTGGTCTTAATGCAGCTATGCCATTTATATTATTATAACCAAATCCACCAAGCCACCTGTGAAAATATAATTTTGAAGTCATATTGCCATTCAGTGATAAATGAGTGTTTTTTCATAAGGATATGAGTGCTCATAAAAATTAAATTTTAATAAACTTTTTATTGAAGAAAACACATAAAAGACCAGGATCTATTTTAGCAGTGAGCAAAGAGATATCAACAAATTTTTAGAATCTAAAAGGAGCATCACAGTCAATGCTAAAGTTGGGTTTTAAAACATATTAGACACAGCGGAAGTAAAGATTAATGAAATAGAAAAATAGTGCACTAGAAAATACCCACTAGAAAATTGTGAACAGTAGCACAGAGAGGCAAAATAATGGAAAATAGACAAAAAAATAAAATAAGGGACCTAGTAAAAATGTCTAATATGCATGTAATTGGACTACTAGAAGGAAAAAAGAGAGGAAAGACAGATACTTTATAGGAAGACATAATAACTAAAAATATGCAAAAACGATTTATGATGTCAGCATATATAGTCAAAAATCTCTGTAAAATTAAAATAGGATAAATAAAGAAAATCCTGAGTTTAATATACCCCAAATTCTATCAATACACCAAATGGAGGAATGTTAAAGACAACTTAAAAAAAAAAAACTATTAGCTTTAAAGGAGCAAAAAAATAGGACAAATGCCAATATGTTAACAAAATTTATGGAAAACCAAAAGACAGAAATAACATCAATAATGTTTTAGCCCATTTTCATCATTATGAACCCACTTTCTATAATGCTGAAAATATAAACCAAATTTGTACAGATTGGCCTTTCAACTTAAATCATTTTTAAAATTTTCTTATTTAATTAAATTCAGTGCCATGATTTAGATATTTTCACAAGATGAATTTTTTCAATTATTTTATTCTCTGTAATTTTGGTTATTTTTAATCTTATCAGTGGTTTATAGATTTATTGCATTGTATTTTTTCATATTTTCAAGGATACACGCACATAACTAAAGTAATTTTTAAGTTGGCATTTAAAATTTATGTTGTATTATATCATTTGTGCAGTATTTTTCTGAGTCCTTCTTCAGGGCAGAATTCAGTATTCCACCATTTAGGCACCCATTGGTACAGTACAGTATTTCTATCTGAATGTTGATTTCATTATTCTGAAACTGTGTAATTACCCTTTTGTCAATAAACTGCAAGCTCTTTGAGGCCATAAACATTTCTTCTTCTGTTCATCATGTGCCAAAATGCCTGGTAGAGAGTAGGAGTTCAGTAAATGTATGGTTTGTGAATGAACAAAGAAACGTTAATTCAATTTTCACTTATTTTACACTCCTTTGATTCAAATGAGTATGACTAATCTCCCAATCCATATGCAGTGAGAGTCAATGTTCTTCACAATATATTTGATCAAGGTGCCATGGAAGGTAATGTTTTTCATTACCCAGCAGATGAAAGTTCATCCAGTAAGGTAGTACATGAAGACTGCTGCATGAAATGACTAAATAAAAACATATGAGCATTCTGAAGAAGTTCTATCATCTTTTCATAACTTCCTTCTGATTGTGACATTGTGAGGATCACTGCCATATATTAATTTAGAAGGAGGAGAAATTAGTGTTATGGCTGATCTCACTTTTGGGCAAAACAATTTCAAAAAATAGACTTGCCAATTTGCTGACTTGCCACTCCCGTTTTTCTTATCATTCAAAATGTCCCCTTCCCCACATACACCTAAATGAGAATACAGTAAAAGACAAAATGTATCAAAACTAAGGTCTCAGCATCTAATATCAGATCCTTTCCTACCAAGTTCGGAAACAGGGAAGACTAAAAGAATAAAGTCTGCTCCCTTTATTTATCATCAGCACCATAGTAGCTTCCACTTACATATGTGACCGTTTTATTTTTGTCCCTACGTCTTGCTGTTACTGACTCCTAGCAGCCTTCTGCAGCTCCCAACAGGGCAGCTGTCAAGAGTGATGGTGGCTTCTTGCAGCAGTGGTTCCCCACTATCAGAACCTATCAAAGGATCTCCAGTGTTGATTTTTTCAGCAATTCTTAGATGTCTGATGCACAAGAAAGCTCAGGGCCATACAGAAATAGTCATATAAGCAGAGCACTCACTGGCCAGCTCTTTGGAGAAACTTAGAGTTGTGTCAGAAAATTAAACTATACGGCCCTATATGTCACATTTGACCCCTCTGGCCCTTCCTGCTCTACTATGGGGTGGGAAATACTTACCTAGTTTTTCTCGGTGTAAAATAAGCACAGATGTGTCATGGCTGAAATATCTGAGGGGATGTTATCTCTGTTTTACAATGTATGACTCACTGAGAGAATTATCATGAAAATAAAATAACCCATTATAGCGATGAAAATGTTTCTAACAAAAGCAAGACCTCAATAAATGTTACCTATTATATATAAAACACAAAGGATCAATAAAAATTCATAAGTGAATGAAATTTTCTATCAACATATGCTTTCTCTGTAAGAGAAAATATACAAAAATAGCAACATGTATGCATGAGTTACCACAGTATCAAATCATGGTCTTAAACTTTTTTAAATATATTAGAAATAATGGATATATCAAAATTACTTGAAAATATATGACAGTCTAAAATTAATTTATTAATTAAAGTAATTTTTGTCAGAGATGATCTTGGTGGCAAACTATGTCACCTGACACAAATATTAGGAGTTGAAGGGATAGCTGAATATGTTTAAGAGTTAGTTACCCTTCTTATGTGTCTCCAATCCAAAGGGAAATAAGTGCAGTTTTTAAAAGTGTAGGTGGTAATTTAGAATTCAGTAATTCTCGCTTTCTAGTTTTTTTTTTTTCATGCAATTCCAAAGGGGCAAGAAGAGACTTTAATTAGGGGATGAAGGATTCACCAGAATAGGAAAAGGTACAGCAAGCTTGAGAGTAGAAGAGCCAAAGCAGGCTGGAGGGCTGGGAGCAGCCCCTCAGGACTCACCTCTCCACCTCTAGCCCCAGCACTGTGTGGAGGGGCTAGGAGAAAACTGTGGCCCCGTTCAGCTGGGAGGGCTGATGTGTCCCCTGCAGCCTAGGGTTACTGGGATTTTGGTCTCCATTTCCTAGTACTGGTAGTGGTCTTCAGGCAGAGCTCTGGAAGCTGGCAGAGGGTCCCTACAGCTGCTACTGGGCCCAGGAGGCTTGGAAGTAAGAGTGCAAGAGACCTGGAGTCCGAAACCCCCTTTCTCCCCACAACAAGCTCCCTGGATATTCTCTCTTGAATTTCTCAAATCTGATGACCCCTCAAGTCAGCCTCTGGGACTATGATTGTTGTGGGTTTGCTTGAAGCTTTTATAATTTTACCAGTCCTTTCAAGCACATACAGAGAAGAAACATCACTTACCCCAGCTCACCTTGCTAAGAGTAGCTGCGTATCAATTTCCGGATCTGAGAACAATTGATAATGGGTTATTTGAGGCAAGATGCTTCTGTTCTCCACGTCTCTGTGTTTATTTTATTGGTTGTTTGTTTTTTGGGGGCTTTACCTGCAACTATGTATGGTCGTGTGTTAACTTCCTTTCCGTAACATAAAAGCAGAAGTTATACGGATAACTTCTGGTTAGTACCCTTGCACAAATAACCATGTTTTTGTATTTTTCTTTCTGTAGCTGGAATGGGGATAAAATGGCAGCGATTGGAATAAGCTTCAGACCAGAAGTTGGGAGCTAGATATTGAGGCTGACTGGCAGCAATATAGATTGAGTCTGTGCCCCCTAGTGTCTTTATGGAGGAACGCCTTGGTAACAGAGGAACTTTTACATGAAAGAACAATAAATAAGAAATAAACTTCGATAATGTTTAAGCTCTTGTGAACTATGATTATCTTTTCAAGTACAAAAAACATCCTAACTAATACTATCAGATTTTGCAGATTAAATTAGCTTACTATGTAGCAGGTAAATTATTTAAGAAACAGCATTTATGATGAAGAAAAAAAAGTCTTCAAATATTTTTGTCTCCAAATAAGAAAAAAACAAATGTTCACAAGAGAAATGCAATCAGTCTGGCTTCAAAACCAAGTGACTATGAAATATCTTCCCTAATGTTTTTTTTTCCAAAGGATGATGCAAAATTGTTGTTTGTATATGAAAGGAAAAATTATTCTCAATCAGGAAAAGACTAGAAAAACATATTACCCACATTACTCTAGTGTTTTTAATTAAAATATACCTATCATTATGTGAACATGAATTGAATCATCTCCAAAATTCATATGTTAAAGCCCTAACCCCCAGAACCTCAGAATATGACCTTATTTGGAAATGGGATTATTACAGATGTAGTCAGTTAAGATGTGGTCATACTGGAGTAGTGAGGGCCCCTAATCCGATATGACTAGTGTCCTTATAAATAGGGGACATTTGGACACAGACACACACTTAGGAAGACCACCATGTGAAGATGAGAGCACAGACTGAAGGGATGTAGCAGAGGCCAAAGAATGCCAGATTGCCATCAAATGACCAGAAGCAAGGAGAGAGACATGGGACTGATCATTAGTAGCTCTTGGAGGGAACCAACCCTGCCAAAACCTTGGTCTCAAACCCTTGGCCTCCCCTAACCAGAAGACAATATATTTCTGTTGTTCCAGACACCAGTTTCTTGGTTAGTTACAGAAGCCCTAACAAATGGACACACTTACTCAATTGACAAATAGTAAAAAAAAAAGAACTAGTGATTGAAAATCCATCATATAAAAGGACTAACTATGAATATAAAAACCAGTTAAACATGGAAATAATCTCTAAAATGATTAATGTAAATGTGGTTACAAACCAGAATGCAAATGTCAAAATGTTATCTGGAAAGAGAATAATGTCAGACAAAATAGGCATGCATGTGAATGACAACTCATATACCTTTGTCAACTCCAATTTCCTTTGAAATGTTTGCCTTTAACTCAGAAATCTTCCTTCCTAAGTACATAAACATAGAAATGTAAATATTTCTTTTATGAAACATGAGTAATCAGTACACAATATTAAAACAACATTTATTCAGCAAAAAAGTTCATGGTCACTGGAAATGCACTTGGTTTTTAAAAACTGAGAAATTAATAAGTTGGACATGTGACCTTTATGATCTTTAGAACTTTAAATGTAAAGTCTTAAAATTTAAATACTGGGCTTTGAAATTATTTTTAAAGGGTAATGTATAACTGAGCATGTAACTATTTTATTCAGGCTTGATTTATACAGCAGATTTAACATTTATTTAACAAAGCTTTGCATATAATAATGAATATTCTTGATGCTTTTAAAAAAACTTACTAAATATCACCTAAATTTAAGAAGAAAAGGTGTTGGAACTCAACTCGAAACTCGAATATTTAGCTCATTCCACATTATGTGTTTCTTTGCCTAAAATAGGCTATATTTGAACTGAAAAAAAACAAAAACATTTTGTGAACTTTATACAAATGTTTTATTTCATGTATGTCTTTACTGTAAAAATACAGTAGTTAAATTATTTCCTCTCATCTATTTATTTCTTCCTCATGAAGCAATTTTTTTTTTTTGGCCAGTTTCTTCTTCTACTCTGAATTTTGTTTCTTTGATATTCTTTCAAATGTAAGTAGATTATCCTGCAGGTCCCTAGTAACAGAGTAACTTATTTCTGCAGTAACGATATTTTGTTCTACTAAGCCCATGCAGTAACCTGAAACTATTCAACTGAGTCTGTCCTAAATATAAGTACTCATAACTTTCTACTTTTTATAAGCCTAAAAGGTTCAGATTTTTTTCCTTTTGTAGCCCCTCGGGAATTCTAAAACTCCAATTACTTTATACTTCAAAAAAAAGCTTGGCAGGATTTTCATGTTGGTAAAACAAAATTTTAAAATATAATCTCTGCAAGTTTTGCTCAAGACCAGGTGACAGCATAAAGCAAGTTAAAAAAATATATATATTTTTTAGCTAATGAATCATCATTGTTGCTTCTGAAAGGATTGTATAATATCAGTTTATAAAAGATTTGTGCTCCTGTGAACGTTCATTTTCTAAGATTTGTTACCATACAAGGTAACATTTATTTGGGAACTGTGATGAGATAACCCAGTCACACGTTTGTTCTTAGGTTTATCATTCTTATTCAATGAACATAATAAGCTATGTTTAAGGGATTATTAAATTTTAAGTGTGAAAAAGGTGAAATTGCTGTTTGTATGAAGGGATGAGAATGTTTCTGAAGGAAGCGTTATTTTTTAAGTGATTTTTTTGTTTTTTAAAGGAACATATTTATTCCATATTAATACACAATAGGAAAAGTTAAATTTTTCAGAGACCATCACTCATTATGTATTTCATTACTCCATTCTATAGTTCTAGGAGGCACTTGATTGAATGACATTGTGATTACCCTGATTTATCACGTTTTTAGTAACATGTATGATACTGATTGGGTCCACAATCAGGGTTAGTATCTCCATTTTACTGAAAGAAAACTGAGAGACAGGACATTCATATTCTGGCTGTTAATTAGAATTAAATTATGCTTTTAATATTTCTATCACTTTATCCTTTTTGTTTTATTTTAGTTATAGGTTTCTATTTAAATATAGTTGATGTGCAATCTTATATTAGTTTCAAGGGTGCACACATGGTTCAACAGTTACCTATATTATTAAATCCTCCCCTGACACTAGTATAGCTATTGTCAACATAGGAAGGTACTACAGAATCATTGACTATATTTTCCATGCTTTACTGCTATCCCTGTGACCAACCTACATTATGACTTGAGAATTTGTGTGTCCCTTTATTCCCTTGAACCTCCCCACCCACCCATACATTAATTCCACTTATTCACTAAAGGCTAGACTTACATTTTCTGGTATGAAGGACAATTCTGATCTATTCAAAGCCCTTAGAATCATTAACTATTTGAGAAAGAAGGAAAAAAAGACTTGCCTAATTTAAAACTCATGTTTCTATTCTTTTGTGCCTCTAAAGTTGCCAAATTCTCAAAATATGAATGATCACACAATTTTTACTTTGATACATTATTTTAAATACAAGAGAAAAATATGTGTAAAATACAGAAATAAAATAGAAGCTACTAATGAGTGAAAGGAAAAGTGATAAGGAAATATTGTCATAACCACTGGCAACATTTTGAAGGTAAATTTTCATTCTTTTGTTTCCTATACAAAAGAAACCCAAAAAACTCAAAATGTCCTATGAGTTGCTTATGTAGTTCATTGTACTTACACAAACTCAAAGTAATTTTACATGTTTATGACTAACAACCTCATTTCAAAATCTGTTGATTTTGAAGTCTATTTTTAATCTTATTTCTAATAGTTAAATAGGTATATATTAATCTGTAAAGGGACATGTACCTGATTCTTATATAATGCAATGCATTTTTTTGATTCATAGACATGTCCATGCAAACGCATAGGCCCAGATGAATTTAAATTATGGAATTTCAGAAACACTACCAAATATTTTTAGAAGAGTTTTCTCCTGTATATTCTCACATACTCAGTAATTATTTACTCATATTGTTTTATAATCATGAGCATTTTGTGAGAAAACTGTTATTAAGAATTCATCTGTTCTTAATTTATTATTTACCTAAAGCCACAGCAAAATGTTCTGTTTGTAATATCAAGGCAGTTGGTTGATGTAAAAAAGGACTGATATTAATTATAGAAAATTGTCATCAAATGGAAAAGAAAAATGAAGAATCTGATTACAGCTTAAAATTGCTCTCTCCAATAGCACAGTCAATACCCTGAACTAGCAAATTTTGTAGAGGAGCAGGTAACCAGTTATTTTCTATGGATGATCCTTTTTCTTTTTTCATTTCTTTTATTTCTATCAATACAGCAATTGTAACTTCTAAAGTCTGGTATAAAACTTCCAAAACTTCCTTTCAAAAGTATTACCAGAGAAAGTCTACCTAATTATTAACATTTTTCATTGTTTATTATGCACATATCCAGTGGTTGTAAAACAGCAACTACACAAATCCACTAACACAAATATTCTAAATAAATTTAGCATGAAAAGATGGTATTACCCAATGTAAACAGTCACTAGATATACACATTTTATCCATGTGAATTGGATTAAGTTCAAAGGATCAAAATGACATTTGGTAAATAATCATTTCCAGTACCTCAGTGCACCGGACTCTCTGTAATTCAGGAAGAGATAATTCACCTCATTTTTTAGTAAGCAGTTTTGTCACTATAGAGTTGAATTACTGTACAATCAGATCCAGTACTCTATATTTACAGACACCTGGTTTGAGAAATCAAAGGTATTTCAAAAACATTTCAGCTACCTTCACAATTCCATAAGTTGGTAAGTCACTAGTCCATTCCACCATTTACTCATTAATTCACTCAGTTTATACTAACTTACCTCCCTGTTCAAACCAGGATGTGAATTTTCACAGACTAAATAATAAAATTCAATCTTTGTACAATATCATACGGTATCAGCAAATCTATTTACTCTTTTTCACTGAGCGCTCTGAGGCAACAGGTAAGAAAATACAACTATAATATTGATGCCGAGGACAAAGAAAAATTTTAAGGCTTTTCTTCATCAATAAAAAAGGGGAAAGGAGTAATCATTTAAAAATAGTTTTTAGTGTCTAAGAACATCAGGTACTTAGCTTTTTGTATTAAATATTGGGTTTCACCATAAAGCCTTTGAGTTTCAATCTCTTTACTCAATAGCTTCAAGGTGTTCACCTATAATTTCAGTGTCACCATTTCCAGCTGAGATATGGTCAAGCTTGAATCAAAGGGAAAACTTATGTTTAGAGTAAATAATGTTCAAATACTAGCCTATCTGGCATTCTTCTAGACCAGTTATTGCCACAGTTGCTGATCTCTAATACCTTTGTTATAGAGGATATTTTTAGGGGATAATGAGGGCTTGATATACCTTTTACTGAAATATAATACACATGACCTAAAATTGACGTTTTAAATGTATAATTCATTGAATTTTTGCTATTATTTATAGAATTGAACAACTATACCACCATCTCATTTTGCAACATATCACGATCCTAAAAGGAAACATTTGCTCATTTACACCCACATCCCATTCCCACTCTCAGCACTGGGTACCAAATAATTTATTTTGTCACTACAGATTTCCCTTTTCTGGGCATGTCATATAAATAGAATCATATCATATGTGTTCTTTCATGAATAGCTTCTTTCACTCAGCTTAATATTTATTAGGGTTCATGAATTTTGTAACATATATAAGTACCTTATTCTTTTTCATTTATTTCTATGATTTTTAACATTATTTAAATACTTTTGTTTCCAGTGCAAATAGCCCTGTGTAGATTTTTACCCCTTGGACTATTTTTTGATGGAACTCTTGACTTAAAACAGACAAAACTTATATTTTTCATAAATTCAGAAACTAAACATGTAAAAATATCATGATGAATATGGAACCACAAAAGACCCTGTAGAGCCAAAGCAATCCTGAGAAGGAAGAATACAGCAGGGGGATTATGTTCCCCAACTTCAAGCTCTATTACAAAGCCACAGTAATCAAGACTATTTGGTACTGGCACAAGAACAAACCAATAGACCAATGGAACAGTCTAGAGAGCCCAGATATAAACCCAAGCATATATGGTCAATTAATATACGATAAAGGAGCCATGGATATACAATGGGGGAAATGACAGCCTCTTCAACAACTGGTGTTGGCAGAACTGGACAGCTACATGCAAGAGAATGAAACGGGATTATTTTCTATCTCCATACACAAAAGTAAACTCGAAATAGATCAAAGGCCTGAATGTAAGTCATGAAAACATAAAACTCTTAGACGACAACATAAGCAAAAATCTCCTGAATATAAACATGTGCAACTTTTTTATGAATGCATCTCCTCAAGCAAGGGAAACAAAAGCAAAAATGAATACATGGGACTACATCTAACTGAAAAGCTTCTGTTCAGCAAAGCACACCATCAACAGAACAAAAAGGCATCCTACAGTATGGGAGAATATATTGGTAAATGACATATCTGACAAGGGGTTAACATCCAAAATATATAAAGAGTTCACACACCTCAACACCCAAAAAGCAAGTAACCCAATTAAAAAATAGGTGGATATGAACAGACAGTTCTCCAAAGAAGAAATTCAGATGGTCAATGGGTACGTGAAAAGATGCTCCACATCGTTAATTATCAGAGAAATGTAAATAAAAACCACAATTAGATATCACCTCACACCAGTTAGGATGGCCAGTTTTGAAAAGACTAAGAACAACAAATGACGGTGAGGCTGTGGAGAAAGGGGAACCCTCCTACACCACTGGTGGGAGTGTAAGCTAGTTCAACCACTGTGGAAAACAATACGGAGGTTCCTCAAAAAACTAAAAATAGAAATACCATTAGATGCAGGAATTCCATTCCTGGGAATTTACCCAAAGAATATAATTTCTCAGATTCAAACAGACATACGCACGCCTATGTTTATTGCAACACTGTTTACAATAACCAAGATATGGAAGCAACCTATGTGTCCATCAGTAGATGAATGGATAAAGAAGATGTGGTATATATATATACAATGGAATGCTATTCAGCCATAAGAAAGAAACAGATCCTCCCATTTACAACAATATGGATGGAGCTAGAAAGTATTATGCTCAGTGAAATAAGCCAGGCAGAGAACGATAAGTATCAAATGATTTCCCTCTTTTGTGGAATATAATAATGAAGCAAAATGAAGGAATAAAACAGCAACAGACTCACAGACTCCAAGAAGGGACTAGCGGTTACCAAAGGGGAGTGGTGGGGGAGGGTGGTTGGGGAGGGAGGGAGAAGGGGAATGAGGGGTATTATGATTGGCACACATGGTGTGGGGGGGATCATGGGGAAGACAGTGTAACACAGAGAAGGCAAACAGTGACTCTGTGGCATCTTACTACACTGATGGGCAGTGACGGCAATGGGGTATTTGGGGGGACTTGATAACGTGGGTGAATGTAGTAACCACAATGTTTTTCATGTGAAACTTTCATAAGAGTATATATCAATGATTACTTAATAAAAACAAACATGATGAATAAAAAGAAATTAGTCATGAAAAGGAATGTTATAAAGCAAGTAGTGGGGAATAGTGGTTGCTTACTTTAAACTTCATTTAAAATAATTATCTTTATGAATGTCTTCTAAGATTAACTGTATTACAATAGTTGTTGATTGTGTGTAAGTAAAATTGTCTTTTATGGACTCGCGGCTATTTAGACCTTAATAGCAAAGTCTAATCCCTTCCCCTTTATTTAAAATTTGGGTCTTTAGCCACTCATATAAAATAACTGTCATCTCAAAGGATATATGGTGTTACCAGGACAAATATTTGAAATATATACAAATCTGGGGCACTTAGCAGATCTCAAAAAGGATGTATTTATTTTATAAATATAGAAGTACTTATATATTGAAAAAATAAAATTTATGAATAATATACTTGAAGAGGTTGTTATGAATAAAGAAGATTGGCATCCTAGCTCCTGGAAGGAATTATGGGATAAGTGAGGGAATTGTCTATATTAGTTCAAACACCTTTATAAACATATCTTAAATAAGGTATAAAAACATTAAAAATGAAAATTTTAATTGTAATAATTGAATTTAAATGGACCCATGGAAAGAAGATGCACAGAGGATATAAGAGCTTCACATTCTTGTAAAAAAAAATGCCAGTATCGGTATAGATAGAATACAAAAATGAGACTTACTTGAAAAGTAAGGACAATTTTGGACAGAAAAATATGTGTAATCTAAGATTGTTATGGTACCAATATGCATATTGGATTTTTTGTTAAATAAAGTAAATAAAAATAAACATTTAAAGGTTTAGATTACCTTTAAGGCTTTTTTTTCTCTAAATAATGCCAATGATTAATAAAAATTTTTGAAAAGATGTATAGAATTTGAATCCAGTATATTTGGAAAGGATTATGTAAAATATGTGAATTAATGTTTTAATATTAAAAATGTTTGTAAACCATTTATAGGGTGAAAGCTCTGTTACTTTCGCATATGATAGTAGTATATATTTTTTAAAAGTACATTTCAGATATTTAAACTTGAAAATGTAATCCATCTAGGTGGCATTGGACTCAAAATGCTTCATGATAATAAACCTGTTCCATTTCTGTCAATTATGTAAATCAGAGCCCTTCCCCCACCCCAGCTCACTGATGAGAGGAAGAGAAGCAGAGCGGGGGAGGGGGTGGAAGCATAGGACTGCTGAACAACCAGTCCTGGAGGTCTGCTTTGCGAACAGAAAACTACACTGTGGGGTGATGTGGAGGATGGGAAGCTGGGACAGGTGGGGTGTTTAAGAGACAGATTCTGGCCATTTGTGGAGGACGGGATCCACATTCGGCCACTCTGGGACTAAGAAAAGGCAATCTGACAGGCTTCCTAGCAGCAAGAGGGCTGCTGAAGGGGCAGGGATTACACGGAGCTTGCTGCGCAGGAGAGCTAATAGGGGAAAGGGTTGTCTGGGCACACTCTGCATAGCAGATAGGGAACTTTGAGGAGTTTAGGTGCTTCATTCCCTGGCTGGCTACTCAGCTTGGAGGACCCCATTGTGACACACAGCCTGCCGAGCCTTCCACCTGGCCTGCCGGTACCTGATCGCAAACCAGCAGTCAATGAGCTGGCATCAGGCCAATCAGAAGGAGGCCCCACCTGTAACAGCTAGAGATGCAAAGCACACAGGCTTACATCTGTGTGCTCAGCCCATTTGCTCTCAAACGGGAGATGGGCACTGCAGGCAGGATTCAGGAAACAGCTCTTTCCTTCTTTCCTCTCCACAGGCACCAGCTCCGCTCCTGTACAACTCCCAACCTCACTCTACGGCCTGAGCAGCTCCAGAGACTGGAGCTTCTGGGCCCTACAGGGCACCACACAGAAATACGAAACGTCAAAAGAATATGGTTCAGACCAAAATCTCACAAAACCCAGAAAAAGGACCAAATGAAACTGAACTCATCAACATTGCTGAAAGAGAGTTCAAAATAAAAATTATAAACATTCTTATGGAGCTACAGAAAAATATTCAAGAACTCAGGAATGAATTTAAGACAGAGATTCAATCATTAAGAAATTCCATATCTGAAATGAAACATACAATGGAGGGATTTAAAAGGAGATTAGATGTAGTAGAAGAGATGGTAAAAGGAATAGAAATTAGAGAAGAGAAATACCAAGAAGCTGAGGCACAGAGAGAAAAAGGAATCTTTAAGAATGAAAGAATATTGAGAGAACTGTGTGACCAATCCAAACAGGACAATATTTGCATTATAGGGGTACCAGTAGAAGAAGAGAGAGAAAAAGGGATAGAAGGTGTCATTGAGGAGATAATTGCAGAAAACTTCCCCAGTACGGGGGAGGAGACAGTTTCTCAAGCCATGGAGATCCACAGATCTCCAAACACAAGGGACCCAAGGAAAACAACATCAAGACATATAATAATTAAAATGGCAAAGATCAAGGATAAAGAGAGACTTTTAAAAGCAGCTGGAGAGAGAAAAAAGATCACATACAGTGGAAACCCATCAGGCTATCATTACATTTCTCAACAGAAACCTTACAGGCCAGAAGGGAGTGGCATGATATATTTAATGCAATGAAGCAGAAGGGCCTTGAACCAAGAATACTCTACCTGAAAAAGTTATCATTAAAATTTGAAGGAGGGATTAAACAATTTTCAGATAAGCAAAAGCTGAGAGAATTTACCTCCCACAAACCACCTCTACAGTGCGTTTTGGAGGCACTCCTATAGATGGAAGTATTCCTGAAGCTAAATAGCAGTCACCCAAGGGATAGACAAAGAGTACAGAATATGATTCATAACATACAAAGAATGGAGGAGGAAGAAAAAGGAAGAAAAAAAAGAATCTTTAGGTTGTATTTGTAATAGCATATGAAGTGAGTTAAATTAAACTCTTAGGTAGTAAGGGAATTACCCTTGAACCTTTGGTAACCACAAATCTAAAGCCTGCAATGGCAATAAGTACATACCTATCGATAATCACCCTAAATGCAAATGGTCTGAATGCACCAATCAAAAGAAATAGAGTTACTGAATGGATAAAAAAGGAAGACCCATCTGTATGCTGCCTACAAGAGACTCACTTCAAAACCAAAGATATGCACAGATTAAAACTGAAAGGGATGGAAAAAGGTATTTCAGGCAACAAATAGGGAGAAAAAAGCAGGAGTTGCAGTACTTGTATCAGACAAAATAGACTTCAAAACAAAAAAAGCCACAAGAGAAAGAGAAGGACATTACATAATGATAAAGGGGTTAGTCCAACAAGAGGATATAACTATTATAAACATCTATGCACCCAGCACAGGACCACCTACATATGTGAAACAAATACTAACAGAATTAAAGGGGAAAATAGAATGCAATGCATTCATTTTAGGAGACTTCAACACACCACTTCCAAAGGACAGATTAACCAGACAGAAAATAAGTAAAGAGACAGAGGCACTGAACAACATATTAGAACAGATGGACCTAACGGACATCTACAGAACACTCAATCCAAAAGCAACAGGATACACATTCTTCTCAAGTGCACATGGAACATTTTCAAGAATAGATCATATATTAGGCCAAAAAAAGAATGTCAGTAAATTCAGAAATATGGAAATTGTACCAACTACCTTCTCAGATCACAAAGGTATAAAACTAGAAATAAATTACACAAAGAAAAACAAAAAAAGCCCACAAACACATGGAGACTTAATAACATGCTCCTAAATAATCAATGGATCAATGACCAAATAAAAACAGATCAAGCAATATATGGAGACAAATGACAACATAATTCAACACCACAAAATCTATGGGCTGCAGTGAAGATTGTGCTAAGAGGGAAATATACTGCAGTACAGGCCTACCCCAGGAAAGAAGAACAATCCCAAAAGAACAGTCTAAACTCACAGTTAATGAAACTAGAAAAGGAAGAACAAATGAGGCCCAAAGTCAGTAGAATGAGGGACATAATAAAGATTAAAGCAGAAATAAATAAAATTGAGAAGAATAAAACAATAGAAAGAATTAATGAAAGCAAGAACTGGTTTTTTGAGAAAATAAAATAGATAAACCCCTAGCCAGACTTATCAAGAAAAAAGAGAGTCTGCACACATAAACAGAATAGGAAATGGAAAAGGAAAAATCACTATGGATACCACAGAAATACAAAGAATTATGAGAGAATACTATGAAAAATTATATGCTAACAAACTGTATAACCTAGAAGAAATAAACAACTTTCTAGAAAAATACAACCTTCCAAAGTTGACACAGGAAGAAACAGAAAATCTGAATAGACCAATTACCAGCAAAGAAATTGAATTGCTAATCAAAAAACTACCTAAGAACAAAACCCCTGGCCAGATGGTTTCACTGCTGAATTTTATCATTTAGTGAAGACCTAATACCCATCCTCATTAAAATTTTCCAAAAAGTAGAAGAGGAGGGAATACTCCCAAACTTATTCTAAGAGGCCAACATCACTCTAATACCAAAACCAGGCAAAGACACCACAAAAAAACAAAATTACAGACCAATATCCCTGATGAACATAGGTGCAAAAATACTCAACAAAATATTAGCAAACCGAATTCAAAAATACATCAAAAAGATCATCCATCCATTATGATCAAGTGGGATTCATCCCAGCGATGCAAGAATGGTATAACATTAGAAAATCCATCAACATCATCCACTACATCAACAAAAATAAGGACGAAAACCACATGATCATCTCCATAGATGCTGAAAAAGCATTCGACAAAATTCACCATCGATTCATGATAAAAACTCTCAACAAAATGTGTATACAGGGCAAGTACCTCAACATAATAAAGGTCATACATGACAAAATCACAGCTAACATTATACTTAACAGCAAGAAGCTAAAAGCTTCTCCTTTACTATCAGGAACAAGAAAAGGATGCCCACTCTCCCCACTTTTATTCAACATAATACTAGAGGTCCTAGCCATGGCAATCAGACAACACAAAGAAATAAAAGGCATCCATATCGGCAAGGAAGAACTCAAACTGTCCTTGATTGCAGATGATATGATGTTGTACATAAAAAACCCTAAAGAATCCACTCCAAAACTATTAGATCTAATATTTGAATTCAGCAAAGTTGCAGGATACAGAATTAATACATAGAAATCTGTTGCATTCCTATATACTAGCAATGAACTAGCAGAAAGAGAAATCAGGAAAACAATCCCATTTACAATAGCATCCAAAAGAATAAAATACCTAGGAATAAACCTAACCAAGGAAGTGAAAGACCTATACCCTGTAAACTACAAGACACTCTTAAGAGAAATTAAAGAGGACACTAATAAATGGAAATTATTCCCATGCTCTTGGCTAGGAAGAATTAATGTTGTCAAAATGGCCATCCTGCCTAAAGCAATCTACAGATTCAATGCAATCCCTATCAAAATACCAACAGCATTCTTCAATGAACTAGAGAAATAGTTCTAAAATTCCTATGGAACCACAAAAGACCCCAAATAGCCAAAGCAATCCTGAGAAGGAAGAATAAAGCAGGGGGGATTATGATCCCTGACTTCAAGCTCTACTACAAAGCTACAGTAATCAAGACAATTTGGTACTGGAACAAGAACAGGCCAATAGACCATGGAACAGAATAAAGAGCCCAGATATAAACCCAAGAATATATGGTCATTTAATATACGATAAAGGAGCCATGGATATAAAATGGGGAAATGACAGCCTCTTCAACAGCTGCTGCTGGCAAAACTGGACAGCTACATGTAAGAGAATGAAACTGGATTACTGTCTAGCCCCATGCACAAAAGTAAACTCAAAATGGATCAAAGACCTGAATGTAAGTCATGAAACCAGAAAACTCTTAGAAAAAAACATAGGCAAAAATCTCTTGGACATAAACATGAGAAACTTCTTCATGAACATATCTCCCCAGGCAAGGGAAACAAAAGCAAAAATGAATGAATGGGACTATATCAAACTAAAAAGCTTCTGTACAGCAAGGGACACCATCAGTAGAACAAGAATATATCCTACAGAATGGAAGAATATATTCATAAATGACATATCCAATAAGGGGTTGACATCCAAATTATATAAAGAGCTCAAGCACCTCAACAAACAAAAAGCAAATAAGCCAATTAAAAAATGAGCAGAGGAGCTAAACAGACACTTCTCCAAAGAAGAAATTCAGATGGCCAACAGGCACATGAAAAGATGCTCCATATCAGTAGTCATCAGAGAAATGCAAATTAAAACCACAATGAGATATCACCTCACACCAGTAAGGATGGCCGCCATCCAAAAGACAAAGACCAACAAATGTCAGCGAAGATGTGGAGAAAGGGGAACCCTCCTACACTGCTAGTGGTAATGTAAGCTGGTGCAACCATTGTGGAAAGCAATATGGAGGTTCCTCAAAAAACTCAAAATAGAAATACCTTTTGACCCAGGAATTTCACTCCTAGGAATTTACCCTAAGAATGCAGCAGCCCAGTTTGAAAAAGATATATGCACCTCTATGTTTATCGCAGCACTATTTACAATAGCCAGGAAATGGAAGCAACCTAAGTGTCCATCAGTAGATGAATGGATAAAGAAGAGGTGGTACATATACACATGGAATATTATTCATCCATAAGAAGGAAGCAAATTCTACCTTTTGCAACAACATGGATGGAGCTAGAGGGTATTATGCTCAGTGAAATAAGCCAAGCAGAGAAAGACAAGTATCAAATTATTTCACTCATATGTGGAGTATAATTACCAAGAAAAAACTGAAGGAAGAAAACAGCAACAGACTCACAGAATCCAAGAATGGACTAACAGTTACCAAAGGGAAAGGGACTGGGGAGAGTGGGTGGGAAGGGAGGGATAAGGGGGAAAAAGGGGTATTATGATTAACACCCATAATGTAGGGGGAGTGATATGGGGAAGGCAGTATAACACAGAGATGACAAGTAGTGATTCTATAGCATCTTCCTACGCTGACGGACAGTGACTGTAATGGGGTATGTGATGGGGACTTGATAATAGGGGAGTCTAGTAACCATGATGTTGTTATGTAATTGTAAATTAATAATACCAAAAAGAAACTAAAATAAGAAAACACAATCCATAATTTTACTGGTCTATTATTTCAGCTTACATTATTATTTTGTTTGATGTGTAGTTAGTATTTTCATCATTAATATTCTTTCAGTTAATGCCATTAGTCATTAACCAATTATTGTTAATGAGAACTATAGTACAGTAATAACATAAAAAAAGAATGTAAGAAACAAACAATACCCTGCAAATGATTTGAGACTAGATAACTGTGTACACTTGCATCTTGGTAATTGTCTGTTGAAATGAAAAAAATGAGTAATGCAAGTCCTGTAGCACAATCACAACTTGGAAGATTGAAATGATGGTTAAGGTGGCGCTATTTCTGAAACAGCTACTTCTAAAAGCCTTTTATATGTTATTTACTTCTTACAGTGACATTGTGAATTAAATGTAATTACAACCCTCATTTATATTTGAAAGAATGAAGGCAAGTGGAAACTGAATAACTTTTCCAACATCACATAGTTTAAGGGGCAAAGCCAGATTTTCCCGGAAGTATGACTGCAGAGTTGGATCCTTAAACAATATACAACATCTCTCTCTTAAATTATATTCGACTACCCAAAAATGTAACTAGATGAACTTATTTTCTTCATTTCATCTTTCATTAATTTCAAGCTGGAGTAGAGATTAAGGAGCAGTAATTTACCTATAGTTTCTATGAATTGTATCAAGTTTGTCGCAGTGATCCATTGGCAATGATCTTTATTGTTTGGAGATGGAGCAGGAGTGCCTCGATGGGGAAACAAAACTTCTGTCACCCTCTCATAGATGCTGGCTTGTGAAAATGCCCCTTGTTATCCCAGGTTAAAAGTGCAGGTAAGACAAGTGACAGTCATGCATTCATAGCTCTACAAAAACTTTGGATCAAATAGCACAAAACCAACTAAGTTCTAAGAGAACTAATCAAAAGTTATCATAAACTTATTTTCCTGGAAGTAAATTTCAAAACCGTTTTCAACTTTTTAAGAATATTGATTGCCATCAATCATTTCTTTTTTCTTTTTTATATTTCTTTATTTTTATTCTTGCTTTGTTAATTCTCTTTGGGTTTTCTTTAGTTGTCATATCTGTTTACCAGCCAATAAAAATTATTTTCTGCCCCTCAGAAGGAAACCTATAATATCATGTAGAAATCTAATAGTAGAGGACATAATTATTATGTAATCCTCAAAAACAAAAGACCATTTTAGAGCAATGCATACTTTTTTGTGCAATATATGATAGGATTTTGAGTAATTCTATATTTTCCAAGAAATTCTATAATGTACAAAAAACATAAAGAAAACATTTAGAAAATTAACACATTCACTTGTATTTTCTTCCATAACTAAACAGAAAATTATCCCACAAAAATATTCATGTCTTTATAGCTGTCTTGTGAAAAATAAAACAATTTAAGTATGTTCTGTAATCTTTATAAGATTAGTCAACGATCAAAAACTAACTTTCTCTTTTAGAAGAATAAATGGTGAGAATAGTTTAAAAATCAGTATGGAAAAATAAATAAATAAATAAAAATAAGTGAATGGCTCAGCTGGAGAAATGGCTTTGGGAAGACTGCTGTCAGTGACCAAATCCTCAATCAATTACTTATTAAATGTCATAGATTTGTTATCAGTTCTAATATCCTTACAGGCAAGTATACACACTTCATTCAAAGTTTCTCTCACCACACTCTATAAAATGCACTTCTCTGCCCCAATTTCACATTATCTATCCATTACTTTGTTTTATCTTCTCCAAAGGACTTAGCAGCAGGTGGGATGATATTATTTATGTATTTGCTTATATACTTCTCTCCACAGTGGGATCTCCACAAGAACAAGTATACTGTCTGTGTTGTTCCCTCATTGTATCCCCAAAACCTCGAATAGTCTCTAAACATAGCAGAGACCCAAGACTTCTGTGTTAATGGAATAATTAAGTAAATAAGTGAAAAATAAGACTCTTTAAACTGGTGTCACACACATTTTAATGCTCATAACTTTGTAACTACATGTCACAATGTACTTTTCATAAGTATAGTATAAGTCTTGTGTTATCTTAAGGTACCTATAAATGTAGCTTTAGCTAGTAGCTATACTTTTATAAATTTCATAAGTTGATGACAGCTTGATTGCTGTGAACTTTTATATGGAAAACTAAGAAAAAGCAAGTATTGTAAAAATCTGAATTCTTTAGAACAAGAAGAGTCTTAGTTCTGAACTGAAACTTTTTATGTATTTTAATGTCACTTAAAAATAACTTTTTTTAAGAATATCAGATAGGAAAAAATTTCAAGAATTAAATCTTGCTTCCATCCACCTTATTAGCTTACTAATATAAATGCAAAACTCCACGACTACTTCTCTGTAGTTAAAAATCACTCAGGTACCTTGAAAAGGGTATTATCATTCTCTAAAAGGCCGATGTTGGATTTCTTAAAGCTTGAGGAAAAATTATTTGGCAAATAGAACAATTTCTAGAACACAATATAAAATTGACATTTTACTCTAGATTAGGTAGTTAATGCAAATGAGATCATAGTTGAGCGAGCTTTGGGAATGAACAGGCTGTCCAAGAGAGTCAACAAGAATGTGCTTCCTGCAATAGGAAAGGTTTCAGTTTTGCCATTTTCTAAACACAGAAAAATGTATCCCTCCAATTCAGAATATTGAATGTCTGATGGAAAGCGAAAGGTCATTTGTAACTGTCCAAAGGATTGATGGAGTTGAGATACCTCCTTGACCTTCACCCTGCACTCATAAAGAATAGTTTCAGATGACAGAGCATCAGGCAAGTTTTCAGAAAATGTCTTTTCTTCTTTCATAGTGCATAGCAAGATTGTTACCTGATATTTTCCTTCATAATTGTATGTCAAGATTTAATTACCTCATGTCGTCCCTTATTAAAAGTTAACTCATCTAATGCTCTGAGCAATCTCTGTAATTTGGACAATATTCAAGCAGTTCTATCTGCCTTATGCCATTGTTTTCCATCTCTGTTTCTACAGTAACTGCTTTGGAGGCCTCACAAACCATGTCAAGGTCATCTTTTACAAATACTAACCACGACACCCCACAACATGCACATACCCTAATTAATTATGGTCTATTAAGGATACTTATTATTAAAAGTGCTACTTCATTATAATTCAAGGATTTTTTAATCCTTATGACTTAATTTAAAAAACTAATAACAATTTTAATGCAGCTATTAAAAACATAATAAAAGTGTTATATACAACTATACTAATAGTTATTGAATTAGTGTGTTTGTGTGTGTGTGTGTGTGTGTGTGTGTGTGTGTGTGTGTGTGTGTGTGTGTGTTCACCATATTTGTCAGCTGTGAAATGTCTGTGACCTAGAGTGGCTTTGTGATCCTCTAATCTCAGGACTTGTATGACAGAAAATATAATGATATTGTGCAATACTTTTTATGCAAAATGATGCCACCAACTCACTGTATGGAAACTCACTGGCAGCTGTTTTACTCATGATAATGATGGATTTGAGCTGATCGTGTTGCCACTATTGTCATTCAAGCTCCCTTTACATTTCAGCGTTTACAGGGCAGCAGCCTCCTAATTGTTTCATTGTTTCCAGTGTTATCCATCTAAAATTTACAATCCATATTTTTCATAGACTAAAGAAAATGACAGAATAAAGATACTAAAATGTTTCAGACATTATGAGACAATGCAAAAAAGAAGGCAATTAAAACCCCCAGGAAAATGAAAAAGCAAACAAACATTAAAATAAAGGAAATGAATCATAATACTTGGCTTTGAAATATTAGTCATAATATGCAAATAATTTGGTGATTTTTCAGCTATTTTAATGAACCTATAAACTAAACATCAAATTAATTGCAGTAACAAAATACATATTGAAAATATAAAAGTAGATACAAATATGATTAAATTAGTTGTGTTGGCAATGAGGGGGAGGTAAGTGTTATTATCTTCATATTCCTGAGTTTAGCTTTGAAAGATAATGTCAATGGTTAAAAATACATGAAGTGCCTAATTATATATACATTATTCAAATTATAATGTTCCCAACTGTTGATGAAAAAAGTGCTAAAACTGTATCGGAAGGAGTGGAAGAGGGAAAGTGAGGTGGTGAAAATAAGCTCAACATTGTTTATCTCGTTAGGATGCCAATTGATTAAAACCTAAGTTGTTAAATATTTAGAATATTTTTAAAATAGCTTTATAAAAACTTAGAAGAATTAAATAACTAACAATTAAAAGTGATTGCCTCTAGGGAATGGGCACATATTTATTGAACCAATGGTTACAATTTGTTTTTTCTCTATGCAGTGAAGTGCTATTTTTTATTATGGGCCCTGCCATACTTTTTAAAACAATGTGAATACTTTTATAAGCATGCTACAAAAATGAATACAGTTTCTCATAACAAAAAAAATAATGAGATGAATTGCTTATGAACAAGAATGCAGGCAGAATGAAAGCTAACAAAGAGCAATAGTTTGAGGGGACAGTGGTCTACATTAGAGGGCTAGGAAAATAGAAAAAACACATGTAGAGCTGAAGGAATTTTAGGCAAAATCAAACTTAGTGAAGTGAGGTGGCAGCAATATCTGACCTCAGAACAAAAACCTAAAGCACACAGATTGAGCTGACAGTTATAAGCGATTGACCACAATTTTACTGTATACTGAGTAGTATAACCTGTATGAATAAAATATCAATACAAAAGATATCAATAATTCTCAGTTGATGTACCATTTTAAGAAGATGACTTCAAGAGGAACTAGCAGATATTTTGATTTTTAACCATACATCCATGGTCCATGGTTACAGCCTTCTTTTTTTATCTTATAACATCAAATATCCTTATAATACTTTTCAGCTCTTTTTACCTTCATTCATATCATTCAATTCAACCATAACAACAAAAAGTGTGATTTTGAACATTATTTGGCTCAGTTATAAAGGTGAGATGGCACAGTATAAATCATTTTATATACATATAAAATTCAGTATAGTAATTGTATGCATTAGACATTTTTTCCATATTTCATCTTCTAATCCTAGTCTCCCTTATCTTTTACTCCAACTCTCCTTCCACAAAAATTCATATATGAATCTACCTTTTTTTCTACCTCTCTTTATTATATTGTTACTTCTTTTCTTTTTTAATTTAGATGTGAATTCCCAATGTTCCTTTCTACCCAATCAATGGATTATCAAAGCATCTTCCTAACAATTCCAGTCTGCCCCTCTGAAAGCACTGTCATATGAAAGTCTAAGAATTCAGCTTTTTTCTAGAAATCACATATTATTATATAATCTCTTTTGATCCTTGTAATTATACAGTGAAATATATAACAATGGGAAGGCTTAATTTATTTTCAATTCTTTATGGCTCACAAAAGCATACTAATATTATTTTGATACTATTATAAGCTGAACTGTGTTCCCTTCAAATTCGTATGTTGAAGTACTAACCCCCAATACTTCAAAATGTAACCTTATTTGGAGGTAGGCTCTTTACAGAAATCAATCAAGGTAAAGTGAGGTCATTAAGGTAGGCACTAATTCAGTATGACTGGGTTCTTATAAAAATAGGAAATTTGGACACAGAGATATAGACAGAGGGAAGACGATGTGAAGATACAAAGGAAAAAGATGGTCATCTACAAGTGAAGGACAGAGGCCTGGAACTACCTGTCCCTGACAGCCCTCAGACGCAACCAACACTATCAATACCTTCATTTTGGATGTCTAACCTCCAAAAAGTGTGAAACAATACATTTTCGTTGTGTAAGCCACCTAATTTGTTAGCACTAATATTAGGAAACTAATACACATACTCACTTTTGATGATTTCATGTCCATCATGTCTTTCATTGCAATTTTCATTCAAGTATGAAAAGATAATATCACTACTAATTTTATAAACAAACTCAGTATTTGCTCATTTGATTCTTTCTGGCAATAACTTTTTCCCCATATTCTTTCTTCCAATATAACTCCTATTCATACTTTAAAACCTTTTTTCAGGAATGGCACTTCTATTTTTTTAAAAAAAATAAGGAAAAGGAGACGACTGTCATCTTCCTAACAATCCCAGTCTGCGGGACAGTATGAGATAACTTCTCTAGCTTTTAGTTTCTTTATGAAAGTCTTTTCAGTCATGCTTGACTTCAAAAAGTATGTTACTAATGTCAGAAATCTTTCTTTGCCTTTTCAAAGAAAAAACGATTTAAAAACTTAAGGAGAAACTAAACAAACTCCTCTCTTACTGTGTGGAATAACCCTTTTTAGAATGAGGAACAAGGGAATCTATTTCAACTCTATGCACCAGTATATGTTGAGAGTGGAAGACAGGGGCACACATTAGACTCTCCATGGGGTTGCATTGATACCATCTTCCATCTCCACACCACAGTGCCACTCACACTGCTCAACTCTGCTCATGCTTTCTGTCTTACCATAGGTAAATCTTCCTTCAGACATTTTCTGGTGCTAAAAATTGAATTTATTGCCTTTGCCTAATCCCAGGGAGACCCAAAGTTACCTCCTCAGCCACTCTTAGATCTCATTACCCCTTCAGACTCACTTTGGGCTGCGCTTCAGCTTTCGATCTGCTACTGTTATCCTTTTTCTCAGTATCATTTCTTGTTTTTTTTTCTTTTTTTATGTTTTTTTTCTTTTTTTTAATTTTTTATTAAGGTATTATTGATATACACATTTATGAAGGTTTCACATGAAAAAAACAATGTGGTTACTACTTTTACCCATATTATCAAATCCACACCCATACCTCAATGCAGTCACTGTCCATCAGTATAATAAGATGCCACATATTCCCTGCTTGCATCCTCTGTGCTACACTATTCTCCCCATGACCCCCAACACCATGTGTACTAAACATAATACCCCTCAATCCCTTCTCCCTCGCTGCCCACCCACCTTCCCACACCCCTCCCCTTTGGTAACCACTAGTCCCTTCTTGGAGTCTGTGAGCCTCCTGCTATTTTGTTCCTTCAATTTTGCTGCATTGTTATATTCCACAAATGAGGGAAATAATTTGGCACTTGTCTTTCTCCACCTGGCTTACCTCACTGAGCATAATATCCTCCAGCTCCATCCATGCTGTTGCAAATGGTAGGATTTTTTCTTTCTTATGGCTGAATACTATTCCACTGTGTATATGTACCACCTCTTCTTTATCCATTCACCTACTGATGGACACTTAGGGAGCATCCATATCTTGGCTATTGTAAATAGTGCTGCGATAAACATAGGGGTGCATATGTCTTTTTGAATCTGAGAAGTTGTATTCTTTGGGTAAATTCCAAGGAGTGCCAAGTCAAATGGTATTTGTATTTTTAGTTTTTTGAGAAACCTCCATATTGCTTTCCACAGTAGCTGAACTAGCTTACATTCCCACCAGCAGTGTAGGAGGGTACACTTTTCTCCGCATCCTCTCCAGCATTTGTTGTTCTTAGTCTTTCTGATGCTGGCCGTCCGAACTGGTGTGAGGTGATATCTCATTGTGATTTTAATTTGCATTTCCCTGAAGATTAGAGATGTGGAGCATCTTTTCATGTGTCTGTTGGCCATCTGAATTTCTTCTTTGGAGAATTGTCTCTTCATATTCTCTGCCCATTTTTTAATCGGGTTATTTGCTGTCTGGGTGTTGAGGCATGTGAATTCTTTACATATTTTGGATGTTAACCCCTTGCCAGATGTGTCATTTACAAATATATTCTCCCAAACTGTAGGATGCCTTTTTGATCTTTTGGTGGTGTCCTTTGCCATACAGAGGCTTTTTAGTTTGATGTAATCCCATGTGTTCATTTTTGCTTTTGTTTCCCTGGCTCAAGGAGATGCATTCAGGAAGAAGTTGCTCATGCTTATATTCAGATTTTTGCCTATGTTGTCTTCTAAGAGTTTTATGGTTTCATGACTTATATTCATGTCTTTGATCCATTTCGAGTTTACTTTTGTGTATGGGGTTAAACAATAATCCAGTTTCATTCTCTGCCATGTAGCTGTCCAGTTTTGCCAACATCAGTTGTTGAATAGGCTGTCATTTCCCTGTTTTATGTCCATGGTTCCTTTATTATATATTAATTAACCATATAGGGTTGGATTTATATCAGGGCTCTCTAGTCTGTTCCATTGGTCTATGGGTCTGTTCTTGTGCTAGTATCAAATTGTTTTGATTACTGTGGCATTGTTGTAGAGCTTGAAGTTGGAGAGCATATTCACCCCAGCTTTATTCTGCCTTCTCAGGATTGCTTTGGCTATTCTGGGTCTTTTGTGGTTCCATATGAATTTTAGAATGATTTGCTCTAGTCCAGTGAAGAATGCTATTGGTATTTTGATAGGAATTGCCTAAATTTGTAGATTGATTTAAGCAGGATGGCCATTTTGACAATATTAATTCTTCCTATCCATGAGCACGGGATGTGTTTCCATTTATTGGTATCTTCTTAATTTCTCTCATGAGTGTCTTATACTTTTCAGAGTACAGGTGTTTCACTTCATTGGTTACATTTATTCCTAGGTATTTTATTCTTTTGGATGCATTTGTGAATGGAATTGTTTTCCAAATTTCTCTTTCTCCTAGTTCATTGTTAGTATATAGGAATGCCACAGAATTCTGTGTATTAATTTTGTATCCTGCAACTTTGCAGAATTCAGATATTAGATCTAGTATTTTTGGAGTAGATTCTTTAGGATTTTTTATGTACAATATCATGTCTTCTGCAAACAGGGACAGTTTAACTTCTTCCTTGCCAATCTGGATGCCTTTTATTTCTTTGTGTTGTCTGATTGCCATGGCTAGGACCTCCAGTACTATGTTGAATAGAAGTGGGGAGAGTGGGCATCCTTGTCTTGTTCCCGATCTTAAAGGAAAAGCTTTCCTTCTCACTGTTAGGTATAATGTTGGCTGTGGGTTTGTCATATATGGCCTTTATTATGTTGAGGTACTTGCCCTCTATGCCCATTTTTTTTAGAGTTTTTATCATGAATGGGTGTTGAATTTTGTTAAATGCTTTTTCAGCATCTATGGAGATGATAATGTGGTTTTTGTCCTTCTTTTCATTGATATGGTGGATGATGTTGATGGATTTTTGAATGTTGTAACATCCTTGCATCTCTGGAATAAATCCCACTTGATCATAATGGATGATGGTTTTGATGTATTTTTGAATTTGGTTTGCTAATATTTTGTTGAGTATTTTTGCATCTATGTTCATCAGGGATATTGGTCTGTAATTATCTTTTTTTGTGGTGTCTTTGCCTGGTTTTGGTATTAGAGTGATGCTGGCCTCATACAATGAGTTTGAAAGTATTCCCTCTTCTACTCTTTGGAAAACTTTAAGGATGGTGGGTATTAGGTCTTCACAAAATGTTTGATAAAATTCAGTGGTAAAGCCATCTGGCCCAGGGAGTTTGTTCTTGGGTAGTTTTTGATTACAAATTCAGTTTTGTTGCTGGTAATTGGTCTGTTGAGATTTTTTGTTTCTTTCTGGGTCAGGCTTGGAAGGTTGAATTTTTCTAGAAATTTGTCCATTTCCTCTTTATTCAGTTTGTTACTATATTATTTTTCATAGTATTCGCTAATAATTCTTTGTATTTCTGTGGTGTCTGTAGTGATTTTTCCTTTCTCATTTCTGAATCTGTTTATGTGTGTAGACTCTTTTTTTCTTGATAAGTCTGGCTAGGGGTTTATCTATTTTGTTTATTTTCTCAAAGAAGCAGCTCCTGCATTCACTGATTCTTTCTATTGTTTTATTCCTCTCAATTTTAATTATTTCTTCTCTAATCTTTATTATGTACCTCCTTCTACTGGCTTTGGGCCTCATTTTTCTTTTTTTTCCAGTTTCGTTAATTGTGAGTTTAGATTGTTCATATGGAATTGTTCTTCTTTCCTGAAGTAGGCCTTTTTTGCAATATACTTTCCTCCTCCACGGCCTTCGCTGCATCCCAGATTTCACGGTGTTGAATTATTGTTGTCATATGTCTACATATATTGGTTGATCTCTGTTTTTATTTGGTCATTGATCCATTGGTTATTTAGGAACATGTTGTGAAGTCTCCATGTGTTTGTAGGATTTTTCATTTTCTTTGCATAATTTATTTCTAATCGCATACTTTTGTGGTCTGAAAAACTGGTTGGGACATTTTCAAATGTTTTGAAGTTACTGAGGCCCTTTTTGTGGCCATGTGTACTTGAGAAGAATGTGTATTCTGCTGCTTTTGGGTGTAGCGTTCTGTAGATGTCTGTTAGGTCTATCTGCTCTAATGTGTTGTTCAGTGGTTCTGTCTTCTTACTTATTTTCTGTCTGGTTGATCTGTCCTTTGGAGTGAGTGGAGTGTTGAAGTCCCCTAGAACGAATGCATTGCATTCTATTTCCCATTTTAATTCTATTAATATTTGTTTCACATATGTAGGTGCTCCTGTGTAGGCGCATAGATATTTATAATGGTTATATCTTCTTGTTAGACTGACCCCTTTATCATTATGTAATGTCCTTCTTTGTCACTTGTGACTTTCTTTGTTTTGAAGTCTATTTTGTCTGATGCAAGTACTGCAACTCCTGCTTTTTTCTCCCTATTAATTGCATGATATATATTTTTTCCATCCCTTCAGTTTTAGTCTGTGTATGTCTTTGGGTTTAAAGTGAGTGTCTTGTAGGCAGCGTATAGATGGGTCTTGTTTTTTTATCCATTCAGTTACTCTATGTCTTTTGATTGGTGGATTCAGACCATTTACATTTATGGTGATTATTGATAGGTATGTACTTATTGCCAGTGCAGGCTTTAGATTCATGGTTATCAAAGTTTCAAGGTTAACTTCCTTACTATCTAAGAGTCTAACTTAACTCACTTAATATACTATTACAAACATAGTCGAAAGGTTCTTTTTTTTCTCTTCCTTTTTCCTCCTCCTCCATTCTTTATATATTAGGTATCATATTCTGTACACTTTGTCTATCACTTGATTGACTTTGAGAATAGTTTATTTAATTTTGCATTTGCTTAGTAATTAACTGTTCTACTTTCTTTACTGTGGTTTTATTACACCTGGTGACAGCTATTAAACCTTAAGAACACTTCCATCTATAGCAGTCCCTCCAAAATACACTGTAGAGACGGTTTGTGGGAGGTAAATTCTCTCAGCTTTTGCTTATCTCGAAATTGTTTAATCTCTCCTTCAAATTTAAATGATAATCTTACTGGATAAAGTATTCTTGGTTCGAGCCCCTTCTGCTTCATTGCATTAAATACATCATGCCACTCCTTTCTGGCCTGTAAGGTTTCCACTGAGAAGTCTGATGATAGCCTGATGGGCTTTCCTTTGTATGTGGTCTTATTTCTCTCTCTGGCTGCTTTAAATAGTCTGTCCTTATCCTTGATCTTTATCATTTTAATTACTATATGTCTTGGTGTTGTCTTCCTTGGGAGATCTGTGCACCTCCATGGCTTGAGAGACTATCTCCTCCCCCAGATTGGGGAATTTTTCAGCAATTACCTCCTCAAGGACACTTTCTATCTCTTTTCCTCTCTCTTCTTCTTCTGGTACCCCTACAATGCGAATATTATTCCATTTGGATTGGTCACACAGTTCTCTCAATATTCTTTCATTCTTAGAGATCCTTTTTTCTCTCTGTGCCTCAGCTTCTTTATATTCTTCTTCTCTAATTTCTATTTTTTTATTGTCTCCTCCACCATATCTAATCCTTTTTTAAAACTTTCCATTGTGTGTTTCATTTCTGATACTGTATTCTGTAATGTTTGGATCTCTGACCAGGATTCCTCCCTTAGTTCTTGAATATTTTTCTGTACCTCCATTAGCATGTTAATGATTTTTGTTTTGAAATCCTTTTCTTGCAGATTCATGAGGTCAGTTTCATTTTAATCTTTCTCAGAGGTTGAATTCATATTCATAGTTTTACTTTGAACCAGTTCCCTTTGTCATTTCATATTTGTATATGGTGCCCTCTAGTGCCCAGAATCTCTACACTCTGGAACTACTCAGCCCCTGAAGCAATGTCAGGGATCGTAGGTGAGTGATATTCGTGCCTGGGTGGGGGGAAAGAACTGCTTCCTACTTCCTGGCTACTGTGCCTGTCTCCACCGCCAGAACCAATGGGCCATGCACACAGGTATAAGCCTCTATGCTTTGCATTTGTAGTTGCTGTAGACAAGGCTTCCCTCTGGCCAGCCTAATACCAGGGTAGGGTTTGCTGGTTTGTAAGCCAGGTGAGGCTGGCTGGGAGAAAGGCACAGTAGGCTGCTTATCACAGAGGGGGTCCTTTGAGCTGTGTAGCCAGCCAGAAAGCTGGAGTTCCTGAAGATTGTGAAAGTTCCCAATCTGCTGGGCACAATGCACCCAGACAATTTTGTCTACCTGTCTTTTCTCCTGAGCAATAAGCTCTGTGCCATCTTTGCCCCTTTAGCAGCCCTCTTGCTAAAGACTTCTTCATTAGGAAGTCCCTCAGACTGCCCACCTTTCTTTTGTCCCAGAGCAGGCAGATATGGATCCCTACTTTCCACAAGTGGCTGGAATCTTAGTCTCTCCAAGTTTGCCTGTCTTAGCTTTCCAACCCCCTACTCACAAGAGTACCATGAAAACACCATGAAATGTAGGTTTGTGCTCCCAGATCAGATCTCCGAGTTAGGTAGTCAGTAGTCCCAGGCCTCCACTCCCTCCCCGCTCTGTTTCTCTTCCTCCCCCCATAGAGCTGGGGTGGGGAACGGCTTGGGTCCAGGTGGACCACGGCTTTGGTATGTTACCCTGTTCCGTGAGGTTTATTGTTTTCCCCAGGTGTATGCAGTTTGGCGCAGTCCTCTTTCCTGTTGCTCTTTCAGAATTAGTTGTATTAGTTATATTTTCATATTATATGTGGTTTTAGGAGGAAGCCTCTTTCTCACCTCTCATGCTGCCATCTTTAATCCTGTCCTCTCAGTCCTCATTTCAATAACTTGAGTTTTGACATGTGCCTAGGACTCTCTTCAATTAGGCAATGCCTGCATTTTAATTGTAGGGATTGATTTAATTATAGGAATTAATCCTTTAATTCTCAATGTATAGGTCATTCTTCAGTAGACTCTCCTTGACCTCTCCTCTTCCCTATAAGGCACTTTCTTCCAATTAAGCACTTTCCTAGACCCCTGTGCTTCTCCTCCACAGAACATATATCAAATAGGTTTAACTGTGTAACTTTTTGAATATTTTATTTTTAAATATGGTTCAAAAAATCGGTATAACACATTTACTATCTTACCCATTTTTAAGATGCTTACATAAGTTTAAAATTATTTTCTCCTTTATGTCAATTCCTTGTAGCTGAAATTATGTCTTATTCACAACTGTATTCCTGCCATCTAGCAGAGGATAGTACCTGACAATAGGTGTTTAAAAAGTATTTGTTGAAAGAGTAGATTCTCACATATTCACTTCCTTTTGATCTTGATGGCAAGAAATGTGTGCTCAGCAACTAACAATGTCTGATGCAAACTGCTTCTCAAAAATATTTGTGACATCATTCATTTATTCAATATATATTTTGAGTATTTATAATATGCCAGACCCAAGGCTTAGCTCTGGGGACACTTCTAGGCATGACCCACAATGTTCTTGCCTCTTGTAGGTTAAGACCTTGTGGACTGACAAGATAAGTAAGAAAATAAATATATAAATAAAAAAGGTGACAGTTATCTTAAATACTAGGGAAGAAACAGCTTAGTATTGTAGGATAGAGCAACTGCCTAGACTTGGTTTGTAGGCACTGTGTTAGTCAATTTGGGCTGCCATAACAAAAATACTATACACTGGATGGTACTTAAACAACAGACATTTATTCCTCACAATTCTGGAGGCCAGGAAGTCTGAGATAAGGTGCCAGCATGTCCAGTGTCTGATGAAGTACTGCTTCATGGCTTGTATCCAGCCCCTTTCTCACTGTACTTTCATATGGTTGAGATGGAAAGAAAGAACTAGTGCCCTCCCTATTCTTGTAAGGTCACTAATCCCATCATGCCTGGGGGCTCACTCTCAGGACCTAATTTCCTCTCAAGAACCCCATTTCCAAGTACCACCACATTAGGGCTTCAACCTATGAATTCAGGGGGTGGGACACTAACATTCAGCCCCTGGCATGCACTCAGTGAGTATTTGTTGAAAAATAAAGAATGACCACATGAAGTGTGGTAGCACAGGGTCCTCTGAAGAGACAAAATTTAAACACAGAGCTGATAAATTAACCCCAGCCATGAAGTCAGTCATGCAGAGACTTAGTAAAACAGCATTCCTATAGAGAGAAGTACAAATTTACAGGTGCTGATGTAAAAGATAACTGGATGTGTACATGCAATTGAAAGGGAGCCAGTGAAGCTGAATTCAGGTAGTGTAATATGAGTTTGGGGCATCAGGTAGCAGCCAGATTACCTACAGCCCCATAGGCCACTGTGGAGAGGCCAGTGCTCACTCTCAGTGCCCTGGTAACTGCAGGAAGATTCCACATTCCAATGTGATCTGATTTATTTGTCTGAAAGATCCCTCTGACTTCTTTGCAGTGAATAGAGTAAAAGGGAAACAGAAGTTGAAGTAGACAATTGTACTTTGGACATTTTTGCATAGCATCTTTGGTAGAATTTGAAATGGAAAGGAGACTGATATGTGAGGAGTTTAGAGCCAGCAGGATTTGGACAAAGGTAACCTGTGGGGCTTAAGTCAAAGGCAAGAATCAAATTTGGCTTCTACCCCAAGTCTTTGCTCACTCTGTACCTTCATTATACAATTACAAGGTATTGGCTATGCTAGAAGTATAGTCTGTGACTATGAAAAGTCTATTAACCAGAACAGTTGAGATTGGAACACAGCCTAACCAAGTAAAATAAACTGAAAAGAAAGTCATCTTTTTCAACTTACATCTCCTGTATTGACTATTGTGTTTGGTATATAGTTTGTGTCCAGGGCTTTTGTCAATGAATGGCTACATGCTGAATAAGAGAAGTGTCCAAATAGAAAATGATGACTAAATATTTAAATTTGGTTTGGGAATTCATTTTTGTACTACATAAGTATGAGCTCAAATGTATTTGCATTTAAAACACACTTCTTGGAGTTTAAGCCCTTTCATAGAAAGTATGTTATTTGATGACTGTGTCTGCTCTAACATTCCAGAACAGACAGAATAATTCTAATTTTATGCATGTGGTAAATGAAGCTTAGCACAACTGAGCTACTTGCTAGTAAATTAAAAAGGCAGTATTAGTCTAAGATCTTGAATTTTAATTAATTGTTTCTTCCCCTCTATGATGGTCTTCTTTATATACTCAGGCTGATAGTAGCATGTTGCTGGGGAAAGACCGCTGAACTGGTTTGTAGGAAATCCTTCTGATACTGGGGTTCTTCTTCATGAAGTCGAAGAATGAACTTTGCAAATGCTCAAGGTAGGAAAGCAGGAAAATAAGAAGGCTTTTTATTTAGAAAAAGTTATAGTAAAGAACTCCCAGGGCATGCTGGGAGGGGGCCAGAGTGCCTGTATCTGGGCTGTGTCTAGGGGTGTATATCTCAGACTCAGCTGAGTTGTCTAGTTTGTATTGGTTCCCGCTGGCTGGAATGCTGTTCCTTGTATTGACCTATCTTATTGAAAGTTATCTATATTTCCAAATGTGGCATGCTCATGCGACCCTGACTGCTAGCAAAAAGAAAGAAAAGAAAGAAAGAAAAAGAGAGAAAGAAAGAAAGAAAGAAAGAAAGAAAGAAGAAAGAGAAAGAAAGAAAGAAAGAAAGAAAGAAAGAAAGAAAGAAAGAAAGAAAGAAAAAGAAAGGAAGAAAGAGAGGAAAAGAAAAAGAAAGGACGGAAGAAAGAAAAAAAACAGGGGCGTTCCTCTCGCAGGCACCCTGTTCTTGTACATTCCTGAGGCCAGCCATAAGCCCCCTGCCTGTGTTCTTCCCCAGGCCCTTTATGCTGTTCTAACTACACAGGGGCTGCCTCTGTCTTTTCTCTGTCTCACTTCCAAGGCATGGCCCTTACAAACTAGCTTAATAACTAGCTAAACAGGCCATAGACAACTAGTTAAGTGGAAAAATCATTTAACCACTCTGAGATTTAGATGACTGATCTGTAATATTAGGAAGTTAGAACTAATGAACTTTTAAGATCAACTGCCAAGCAAACAATGTCATATTTATCAAAGTTCCACTTGGAAGAAATTGTGAAATTGCTGTCTCTATATTGTGCCTCCTCCGTACATATTATACTTGTCTCCTCATTTCCCATTCATTTACTTCAATATTTTTATTAATAAAGACTTATTAGGAATCTCCTAATGCCCCAAAATACCAAAATATGCTTACAAAATAAAATTAGTCCATATAAAATGCCCTTTTGCACAGTTTACAGATGCTATAAAATCTTTGTGTAAAGAACATTACTTGGAGCTGGCATGACACTGTTGAAAAAGAATAGGTATAATTTCTGTCTTCATTTTTCCAATCTGCTAAGGTAAATATATTTTCAAGCTATTTCAAGCTCTTTATAAATAAACTGAGAGTTTTTATCATGCCTACTCCCACATTTTAAATGATGTAGCTCAATGTATGAATTAAATCCTATTACTCAATTACCAGATTTGTCTTAGTTTTCACACCTCTTATATTTAGAAAAAGGCTAAAAATGGATGGAGTGGATATGTAGGTGTGGACATTTTCCCACATGTAAGATACTAGGATTTTAAAATACTTGCTGGCAAGTGACTCAGGCAAGGAAAGGGATAGATGTGGCTTTAGTTCTTTCATGGCTTTAGTTCAGAAAGAGATCATGAAGGATATTAACTGTGTGAGGACTAACTCCATAGTGAGTAAGGAAACCAGTAAAGTACTTATACTGTCAATTATTTTATGAAAACCTTGCACTGTGTGTGTTTAATATTAAATTTGAAACACAGAGTAAGTGAATATATACTCATAGGCTTACAAAAACCACATTCAATGATATAACTGCATTAGAATCACTTTAATGGCAGAGCAATGCGGATTGTATGTACTGTGTTTAGCATTTTAATAAAGAGATCAAGGGTAGAAAAGAAACAAAAAGAGGAGAAAGGGAAGAAAAAGGAAAGGGAGAAACATAAAGGAGGTTGTACATTGTAAGGGAGAGAGAGAGTACAGGGTTCATGACTGTGGAAGTGCCTTGAGCACTACGCACTAGAAGTGTTTGCCATAGTTTGCAGATATTTCAACCACGTGAAAATTTATACACGTTCTATTTAATCAAATTTTATCAGTTTATAACAGCTGCTGATGAGAGCCATGATTATTCTGTAATTATTTGACAAGTTTAACTAATTAGCTATCAGTAGTTCACTTGAAAGTTTCCTTGTTATTTATGCACTGACAATAATTTATTTACAATCTTTATCATTTCTAGCCTATGTAAAGCTGTAAATTAGCTTAAGAATATATAAATGTGTTCAAAGTCATAATAATGTCTACTTGTTGAATTTTATATTAATATACAAATGAGTATGAAAACAACTACCTGTACCATAACATATTTACTTAGAAAAGATGTATTTACTTCAGAAAATAATGTTGGCTTGATCTACATGGACCAATGGTGGAATATATTTATCGATCCCAATAAAATAATTTAAGCGAACATGGAATAGAAAATGAATAGATAGTAAATGTTGATGATAAGAAATAGCAGTACCATGCTATTTAAAAAAAAAGAAGGATTTTGCATAATGCAGTCAACATGAAGAACAGTCAAGTTACTGTCTATTTTAATCGATGGCCCATTGTCTGGATTACCAGCATCTGGTATAAGTAAGGTGTACTGCTCAATAAATTCTTCTGTAAACACTGTGATTTACCTTGTAAATTAACCTACACTGGTTCTAAAATTACTGCAATTCCCACATTGTTTAGAATTTCCAATCCTGGTGATAAACAAACCTGAAGCACAAATTCAGCACACACTGAATTTTTCTTATTTGGATGAAAAGTTGGGTTTGTCTCCCATACCCCTCCCCCAAGCCCTGTTCATCATGGAGAATTTCCCATAGCCATAGCCAAATGTTTTAATTTATAGAACATTCTGTGTTTTGCCACTGGCAAAGAAATCATAACTAATAAGTTCCACAGACTACAATAAAGCCCTAGAGAAAACTATATGCTATCTGTCAAGCATAAAATTTTAAGGTTTAATAATGCATAATATGTTTATATAGTTTATCAAAGCACATCTCCTTTTTAAAAGAAAGAAAAAGAAAAAAAGGAGATGCTTAAAAATACTTGTTCCTAAAGGCACTGCTTTTTAAGTGAACCATCATCAATAGCTTAAGAATTGAAAATATTCCCATTTAAAGCAACTGATTAATTTTTGTGTTCATGTAATTTAGGTCTGTGTTATCAAACACATTACCAGTGCCATGGTTTTGATAATCACAAAGGGATTACATTTACCCCAAAGAGAAATTTGCCAAATAGACTTAGTGGGTGTCCTTATTTACAAAATACTGAAAATTTTAGTATTTTGAATAACTGTTTGGTCTTAAATGGTATGAAAGTCTGAGTTTTTAATTTTTTTCTAATATTTTTCTTAAAATGTAACCATACTCTGCTTTTTTGGTGCCATCAATGTCGACAGAGAGGGAAGATAGTATTTTTAATGGCATATCTCTATGATTCTGAGTGAGAACCAAGAATGTTTTTCTCCTGTTTATTAATAGCGTCAAGCTCGGCTCTCATTCGCTGTCTGAAGTCTGTGCAAGTGATGTGATCTGACAGGGCAAGGAAGAATTCCTATTCTAAATAAAATCCATGGGGAAATAAAATCCTGCAGTAACTACAGGTCTTATGTTTGCCAGATAAGTGTATTAATAAGAATTCTTACTATAGAAGCCCTATGTATTGATTTATTTGTAAAACATAATTTTCTACATGTATATCTTTCCATGACTTACATGAGACTTCTTGGGCCTTCAAGCCTGTCAAATTTGGAAAAGCTAAGTGGGAAAGTAATATGGTATTTCACATTACATGGGATTTGGGGAAAAAAATAATAAAATGAAAAAAAGAAGGGAAAGCATGTGTTGGAATTTCCCAATAAGGTCTTTTGCATGAGATAACTGAAAAGAGCCAAATAGAAGAATACATTACTAAGGAGGAGTAGCAGAACACTTTCCTCTCCTCCAATACTTCATTCTCTATTTTCCTCCAATACTTCATTCTCTATATTTAAAAAATATCATAAGGAATGCATGGATGTGAGAAATGGAACATGGAAAATAAGGGATTAGAAAATGAATGATTTTAACTTTGCAATAAGAAAATAAATGTTAGGGCATGGGATTTCAATAATTTGGATCTACTAATTGTAGTTTTCATATGGATGATGAAATCCTCTGGATATTTTCATTCACTGATATAAAATTTTCTCTATATTCTTCATCAAGGAAAACCAAAGGATGTCAAATATGCACGTCATACACACATACACATTCACAGATTTAATGCAAGTATCACTTTGTTTTTAATAGGGAAAATGTAAAACTAAATCAGAAAGATAAAACATTTAACTGCTATGTAAATAAATGGAGGTTTTCACAGTGAAATGTTATGGAATGAATTATAACCTGAGATTAGTGTATCATGGAACCAAGGTGTGTTTCTACTATGTATGCATTATTCTGAGGTATTAATTTTCCATATAGGCTGCACACTAAAAAATAGTTTCAGATCACATTTGTTAGTTAAGTTTCCTTTTTGGATATAATGGAAAAATAAGGAAGCAGAGTTAAGTGATGAGCAATGAAAGGCTTCATCATAGTAGTTGTGATTTTAGAGCTTAATGGATGTTTCTTGTGCTGGAAGCACCAGGGTCAGTAGACAGAGGCTTGCCCTGACTGTTGCCTAAAGGAATCAAATAAAAATCACCTATCGGTAAAATAACCATGAAATTTTCACTATGTGGTAATGAACAGATGAACAATAAGTACAGTGGAGTAGGTCGGACTCTGACAAACACTGGCTGACCCATTTATTGGCCAGATATGTTAAAGTTTCTACATGTTGGCGCTTTCATCATTAAAATGAAGGGAAGCATCTTTACTACAGAGAGCTGTGAAAATGAAAAATAATGTTTATAAAATAATGTATCTAGCAGAAGCATATTCAGTTTAAAGTCAAAACTCCACAAAATAACTATGATTATGGCCAAAGCAGTATCAGAAACATAACTTCTTTGTTTTCCTCCACATTTACTCAACAGTTATCCACAACATTACCATTAGGCCTGTCCTTCTCAGGGAGGACTCATGTTCCTGGTTCTTAGTCATATGAATGCTTAATGCTCTATGTCCCCTTACTTCACAGTCTTGCCCTTACCTCGTGACAGCTACCCAATTATATATTCTGTGACACTGTTAATGAGTTACAGGATTTACATAGGTCTGGCTAAATGTGTTGATTGCTGTGTAATTTTTCCAGAAAATATGAATTTGAATTGGCTTTAGAAATTTGAAATAGTTGGAAGAGGTATCCATGATCAGTCAAGTCTTGCTGATGCTCTTTGAATATGAGTGAATTGGCAGTGTCACTGGTTGTTGGCATAAGAGAATCCTGCCTGCAGAGATCCTGTTGCAAGGTTAACAACACATTCAGAATAAAATGGATGCTGGGGTCTCACAGGGGATCTGACAGAAGGATGGCAGAGGTGGGGGATTACTGAATCTTAATTACACAAACAATGTAATAATAATATTAATAGAAACATTATAAGAAAAATATACTACCTGTAATCCTCACCCAAAGCCAAAACTTCTCTTGCTCCTACTCTTCTAACATTAGGTTGACTATAACTGCCACTGAAGGATTGTCTTCTCTAAGTGGAGAATGTGGTAACTTCAGGGAAACAAAGTGAATTAAACCCTTCAATTTAGCCTAGCTCAGACTTTCTTTTGTGTGGCCCACTGCTGCATATTGTATTCCAGGTAGGCAAAAACTGCTGGAAAACTGGATCCTCTTATAAATATAACTATTACTAATTAATGGCAGAAAGATGTACCAGAGATCATTTATCTGGAATGGCTAGGCACTGACCTGTTCTGGATTATTAATAATATTTATGTCTTGATATGGTAAGACCAAAAAGTAAAAAAGCATCTTTGTATATTTGAACATAAACTATGGTAAAAACCTAAACAAGTTTAATTTAAATTAAATATAAAAATATATCTTTAATGTAAATGTATATCATGTATAGTGTGTATAAAGTATTATAAAACAAAATATTTTATAAGATAATTGAAGATTTCAATAAGCATACTTATTGATCAAAAATAGGAAAGAAGAATTAGAACAATGTTTTTTTGAACATATATTAGTTTTTTAAATTTAATAAATGCATTTTACTTGTGGAATTTTCACAGAAAATCAGTTTGTAATTTATTCTCATTTTCTTAAATATGTCAAAAAAAGGTTTTGCCATGGTCAAAAAAAAAATCAGTCATTTTTAATGTCTGGGAAATCTTTTTGACCAGCAGGTACATAAAAGTGACTTATGAGAGAGCAGAGATGTGAAAATCTTCCAAAAATGTCCACTGGAGTAATCTGAGTCTTGAAATGCCTTTCCTTTGCAGATTGGCCCCTCAGTCTGCAAACTTGCTGTATTAGTAGTAAATTTTCTTCATAACAGTAATCCCTTCCATTAAATTTAACACCTTTTACAACATAAAATCACACCAATAAATGCACTTTAATCTGCCATTTGCAGCCCAATGATCCTTTCTCCATCCTGTAGCTTGTACTTCAACACCAACATCTCTGCGATTGACATCATGCATGCCATGCCTCCAGATATGCCATTTATTTTTCATATGTTGCAATGGCATGTTTTTCAAGATATAGATTAGCAGCTTAAAACAGTTTTTGAACTATTCTTTGGTTGGGCTACTGTGTGTATCTTGACTCCTAGACACGAATTCTTTTCTGTGTACAAAATAATTATACAAAGTATTGGCTCTGGAGTTAGGTATAACTGGGACCCAATCCTGGTGCTATCATTTATTAACAGAATGACCTTGAGTAGTGATCTTGCCTCAAAATTTCAGTTTCCCTACATGTCAGGTGGGGTTGTAGTCATCATCCATATGATTATTGAGGAAGTTAAAAGAGGTGGTATATAGAAATCAATCAGCAAATACCAAATTCAAAATGATTTAGATTATGTACTAATATATCCATTAAATTCTCAAAGAAAATAGGACATTCTAGAACAATTTTTAAAACTTTGGCTCTCAGTTTGCAAAGCAGCTTACATGTAGGTTTAGTTAAATTGATTATTCTTTCTAAAAGGAAAGGATTTTCCTTTTCCTTTGCTCCATTTCTCAAACCATGCCTTAAAATAATCCAAAGGAAACATGATTATTGCTAATATATGGACTTCCACTATCCATTCTCAATACTAATCCAGATACCATTTCACCTCAATTTATGTTCTGAATTGAAAGGGGGATTTTGCACATTGGGTAGAATCTGGTCTCTGTGCAAATTATGTTTTCACTTGTACAGAGGAAATATAGATTATTGAGGCTCTGTCAGAGATATTCCATTACAAAAATGTATTTTATAAAATATCTACATTACACCAATTAATGGCCTGGATAATGGCCCACTAATTTCAAGTAATATTCATAAACATCAAATGCACAGTAAGCACAAGATTGTAATTTTTCTTTTAATTTTATATAACTATATTTTTCATAAAAGTCACAGTAGTAGAAATATGGAATCAGATTTGTTTATATCCAACTGAATTTTAAGAATGACAAAGATATTTCCATAAGTAGTGAAACCTTGTGTTTAATTTCTCAATTTTGCTAACTGCTTCAAAAATGTAAGTGGCCCAGTGTAGCATGGGCTATAATTGTGCAGAACCTTAGTAAGGCTTATTTCAAAACAGCAGCCATTGGAAATAAAATTTATTTTTTATGAAAATCACTACTGTTAGTTTATTACTATTGATAGTAATGACCTGCTAGTAGGCATTTTATTAGGAATTTTCACCTTGCTATTCAAATTTCATTAGGTATTGATGTTGTTATGACAATTTAAAATTTTATAAAAATGCAACATAACAATGACTTTGTTATTGTGGAGTTCTTGGACATTTTATATCATATGGTCTCCATAATGTTTACATTGTAGAGCTACATGATGAAGATGCAATCAGTCTTGAGGAAAGTCAAGTGTATTCCATTACTTTGAGGGCATATTTGCTGAATTCTATCATGGGAATAAATTTAAACTTGCTTAATCGTTTTGGTCAGTTCCAATCTTCACTATTTTCAGAGATGCTTGGTATTCTAAAATAAACTTCACAAAGATAAACATTTGAATATCAGGGCTTATTTTTAGAATTAAATACTAGTTATCATATGTATAAATGATAGCATTCTTGAGTTTATTTGGGAAAAAGTATTGATTTCCAGAAAAAAATGATGTAGGAGATTCTGCCACTCTCTCTCTTATATATGTATATATATATATATATATATATATATATATATATATATATATATATATATATACACACATACACATATATATTCCTTATCTTAAAAAGTGTTTGGATAATATTAAAAATAATAGAAAACAAAAATCCACTATAGTCTAATCATACAGGAAAATAAACCTTTTAAAACGTTTATAAGATATATTCTCTGGTTTTTGTTTATATGCCCACATCATCTTGGTTGATTTCAAATTTTCACTAGTAAAGACAATGCTGCAGTAAATCTTTGAATGTAGTATTTATTAATTTTTGTAGTGTTTTCCTGAAATAAAAATATCAAGAGATTAGATTATTAGATCTTGGATCATGAATATTTCTACAATTTAAAACAATCACTTTGTCATTCATTTCAATAATTTTAAACCAGCTTACTTTGCCCTAAGTGATAAAACTACATAAACTTGAGATTACTGTGATCCACAGCATAACTGTCAAAAAAGAACGTATAATAAAACCCTCTGCGATTTGAAATTTTTTGAATAGTAAAATAGTAAACATAGTAAGCAAATTTTGCAATCTCTGAGGAAATCGGAATGAGCACTGTTGGATGAAAAAAATCAAGAAGAGAAGAAAATAACTTGGATGTTGAAATTATGATAAGGAGTCAATGATTTATTATTCTCTGTGCCAAACCAACAATTTATAAAAATAGCACCAATCAATTCCATTGTTAATTAAGTGTCTGACCTACTAGGAATGTCATTCAGGTTTTCAAAGCACTCTCAACATTGAATCCAGTGAACCAAAATTTTTAGGTTCCAATTTTTTCCTTCACCACTACTGGATAGTCTGGCTAGGCTCTGAAGATATCCAAATTCAGAGTGATCTTAACTCTTTTAAGAATAATCTACCAAACAAAACCTTATACCCGAGAGGCATTTATTAATAACAAATGGCAAAATTAATAAATCCTGTAGCATAAGTCCACTAGTGTTTAAACATTACTCAATAAAAAATAGTAGAGCTACATGATGAAGCTAGATTTATGAAGAAAATTGATGATAGAAGAAGACCGGATAAGATCTGGATAGCAAGTGGAAGCCAAAGAAAGCAGGACAGTCAGAAAAAAATGTTCCCAGGACTTGCTGAAATAACAACTTCAAGCAATATATCATTCCTGGAGGGCACTGGGAGGATTGGCTTTGGTGACATGGAAGTGGATCCAGGAATGAGACCTGTTAGTTTTTAGAGCCCTTTGGGTGTAAGCACAAAGAACACTGGAAGAAAACATCAATTTTCACAATCACAGAACTTGGAGGATGGGCAGTGATAATTAGGTACTGTTGGTAATTCTTTTCCAGGCCCTCCACATTTGGTTAATCTGAAAAGTAAAATATGAACAAACTAGGGAAATGTGCAAAAGAACCATTATTTCTTGATTACCATGATCTACAGCTAAGTAAATTATTTAATTTAGTGCCATTTTAATTCTTATAGTTTTAACTATATTTTATAAGTAGAGAAATTTAGGCTTAGAAAAGTTAATATGTCCAAGGGCATATAACTAATGGGAGAGAACAGTCTAATTAGTCCCCAAGCCCAACTTTGTAGCCATAAAACCTTACCCTATACTATGTTCTTACAAGACTTATACCAAGAGAAGAACTAATATATGGTTTAATGTTATACACTACTGTCATATACAATCCAATATAATGTTTAATCTGTTTTCAATTGGTACTTCAGGGTAATCCCTACCTAAATGTTTACTCAAGAATCTTGTTTAGCTCTTACAGTCTTCCGTTTTGGAGATATACCATTTGAAAAACATTTGATGAAAAGAGAAGAAACCCTATTTCCTAATTAGGAATACACCAACTTGACAGAAAATTTACATTAACTTGTATTTAAATTTAGACAAGGTGGTATATAGAAAGCAGCATATTATATGTGATTGGCTAACTGTTAACTTTTCCAAGTCATTTACTTCTCTAATACTAAATTAATTGTACATAAGAAAGATTCATTCTGAGGATGTTACCCCTGAAAATTAGAATTGTTAGGGATCTATGCATGATACTCACTAAAAAGGACACTAATAACCACATTTGAAGATTGGAAGACTGCTAGCCACAGCTTGCAATGTAGGTTTCATTTTCAGAGAACTGGTAGCAACTGAGTAAATGTCCATCATTTAGGTCCTATTGATCCAATATTTTAGGGAATATTTTTTCTTTAAAAGTAAACTGAAGTACACTTTTAAAACACAATGAAAGGTCTAGCATCTAACAATGATTTGACATTTAAAAATGGTACCTTAGAAATGAAATGAAATAATTTAATCAACTCCTTACTCAACCTGACATAAAGCTCAAAATCCAAATCAAAGTCATAGCTTCCTGCCAGTACTGTTCAGGAAAACCATCTCTGACTGGAAGGCTGACTGAAACTTATGGAGAATTTATTTCAATAGGGAATAATCACTTCAAACAAAAGAACAAGAGTAGCAAATCTGTTTTGTGCTGTGAATCGACATCACTCTACCTGCCTCAGAAAAAATTAAAGGTGCAGCTGTCTGGCTTTTATGACAAAATTAATGTATCAAATAAATCCAATTTACTGAAAATTTTGTCACTGATATTATGCTTTGCAAAACTACTTTGCAGGAAATTCTCAAATTCAGATGAAGTGTATTCTAAATCTGTATTTGGAAATCAACTGGCAGAAATTGAGACAGGTTGTTTTTCCTTCTTTCCTTCCTTCCTTTTCTATTTTTTCTCAAAAACAGTGTAATATGCTATTTGTGTATGAAATACATGAAGGGAAGGGGCACATTTTTTTTTCCAAAGAGATACTTTTGATGGCTTTTCTAGATCTACCTATTATTGTTTCATTCCCAATATTTATGGGGAAGGAAGAGGAGAGGGGTGGAAAGCAGTAGGAAGAGAGATTTTAGAAGAATGAGACTCTCTCCCAAGTGTCTCATGAAAAGTTGCAAGTCTGTATATTTTGTGAGATTTTGTATGAATGATTATAAATCTAGATTATACTCTCAGTGAGGGCATAGCTCATGTCTACATTAATTTACTGGTAAAATTTCAGGGCCTAGTGACTTCCAGGAAGACGGCGGCATGGGCAGGGTGGCAGAAATGTCCTCCCCAAACCAAATATATTTATGAAAATACAACAAATACAACTATTCCTTAAAGAGAGACTAGCAGATACAGGACGGCACCCAGCCTGCAGCTACACATGAGAGGACTAGGCACCCCGCAAAGCAGATAAGATACAGAGCTGCGTCCTGGTGGGACCCAAACACTCCCCCTCTGCAGCGCACCGGCAGGAGGAGAGGATTCAGAGCAGGGAGGGAGTGGAAGCACAGGCCTGCCAAATAAACAGTCCTGGTGATCTGCACTGGGAGCACTGACACACTTTGCATGGTGTATCGGAGATTAGAGAAACAGAAGGGCAGGATCAAGATGGCAGGTCCACTCAGCTGGTTCCCCAGGACAGAAGAAAAGAACGTGCTTTATTAGGGGTCTTAAAGACACAGGAGCCCAACGGAGGAGCAGGATCGCAGCAGTGCACTCAGCCAAGCAGGCTGGGAGTCCTGGGGAATTTCAGTCCCCTTGGACTGTGGCTGGGAAAAGCAGTCACACCAAGACATCCCAAAGGAAGCAGCCTCCCATTCATTCCCTCCCTAGCCAGAGTCACAAAGGGCCCAGCGGAGCGACGTGGCTGCGAAACAGTGGAGCAGTAGCACCACCTACAGGATCCTCACAGAAACTATGACCGGCAGGCATTTTTTCTTTTTTTTCCTCTATTTCCTCTTTCTTCTATTCTTCTTTTTCTGACCATTTCTATCGCCATAAAAAGAGGAATATGGTACAAACAAAGCTTACCCAGACAACCCCAGACCAGACAACCCCAGAGAGGGACACGGATGGGATGGACATGCACAATCTTCCTGAAAAAGAATTCAGAATAAAAGTCATAACCATACTGATGGGTCTACAGAGAAAAATGCAAGAGCTAAGGGAGGAAGTGAGGGAAATAAGGAAAGACAATGCAGAAACCAGACAAGCAATCGACGGGCTTAACAGCAGACTGGATGAGATGCAAGAGACTGTTAATGGAATAGAAATCAGAGAACAGGCACACAGAGAAGCTGAGGAAGAGAGAGATAAAAGGACCTCTAGGAATGAAAGAATTTTAAGAGAACTGTGTGACCAATCAAAACGGAACAATATTCGCATTATAGGAGTACCAGAGGAAGAAAAGAGAGAAAAAGGGAAAGTGTCTTTGAAGAAATTGCTGAAAATTTCCCCAAGCTGGGGAAGGAAATAGTCTCTCAAACCATGGAAGCCCACAGATCTCCCAACACAAGGGACCAAGGAAGACAACACCAAGAAACATAATAATTAAAATGGCAAATATCAAAAATAAGGACAGAGTACTAAAGGCAGCTAGAGAGAGAAAAAAGATCACCTACAAAGGAAAATCCATCAGACTATCATCAGACTTCTCAACAGAAACCTTACAGGCCAGAAGAGAATGGCATGATATATTTAATGTAATGAAACAGAAGGGCCTCAAACCAAGAATATTATATCCAACACAATTATTATTTAAATTTGAGAGAGGGATTAAACAATTTTCAGACAAGCAAAGGCTGAGGGAATTTGCCTCCCACAAACCACCTCTACAGGATATCTTAAAGGGATTGCTCTAGATGAAAGCACTCCTAAGGCTAAAAAGAGGTCACCAGAGAAAATAAAATCATAGCAAAGAAAGCAGACCATCCAAATACTAAGTAAAGACAAAGAATAAAACACCTAGTATATAAAGAATGGAGGAGGAAGAATAAGACGGGAGAGAAATAAAGAAACATCATACAGTGTTTACAATAACTTAACAAGAAAGGTAAGTTATATTGTTAGATAGTAAAGAAGCAACCCTTGAACCTTTGGTGACAACGAATCTAAAGCCGGCAATGGCAAAAAGTGCATATCTATTGATAATCACCCTAAATGTAAATGGACTAAATGCACCAATCAAAAGACACAAAGTTACTGAATGGGTAAAAAAGCAACACCCATCTATATGCTACTTACAGGAGACTCACCTCAAACTCAAAGATATACATAGACTAAAGGTGAACGGATGGAAAAATATATTTCATGCAAAGAACAAAGAGAAAAAGCAGGTGTTACAGTACTTGTATCAGACAAAATAGACTTCAAAACATAGAAAATAACAAAGGATAAAGAAGGACATTGCATAATGATAAAGGGGTCAGTCCAACAAGAGGATATAACCATTATAAATATATATGCACCCAAGACAGGATCACCGGCATATGTGAAACAAATACTAACAGAATTAAAGGAGGAAATCGAAAGCAATGCAGTCATTTTAGGAAACTTCAACACACCACTCACTCCAAAGGACAGATCAACCAGACAGAAAATAAGTAAAGACACAGACGCACCGAACAACACACTAGAACAGATGGACCTAACAGACATCTACAAAACTCTACACCCAAAAGCAACAGGACACACATTCTTCTCAATTGCACATGGAACATTTTCCAGAATAGACCATATACTAGGCCACAAAAGAACCTCAGTCAATTCAAAAATATTGAATTTCTGCAAACCAACTTCTCAGATCACAAAGGTATAAAAGTAGAAATAAACTGTAAGAAAACAAAAAGGCTACAAATACATGGAGACTTAACAATATTCTCCTAAATAATCAATGGGTTAATGACCAAATTAAACAGAAATCAGAGAGTATATTGAGACTAATGACAACAACAACACACAGCCACAACTTCTGTGAGACGCAGCAAAGGCAGTTCTAAGAGGAAAGTAAATTGCAATTCAGGCCTATTTAAAGAAGGAAGAACATTCCCAAATGAATAGCCTAAAGACACAATTACTGAAATTGGAAAAAGAACAACAAATGAGCCCAAAGTAACCAGAAGGAGGGACATAATAAAGATCAGAGAAGAAATAAATAAAATTGAGAAGAATAAAACAATAGAAAAAAATCAATGAAACCAAGAGCTGGTTCTTTGAAAAAATAAACAAAATAGATAAACCCCTAGCCAGACTTATTAAGAGAAAAAGAGAATCTACACACATAAACAGAATCAGAAATGAGAAAGGAAAAATAACGACAGACCCCACAGAAATACAAAGAATTATAGGAGAATATTATGAGAATCTATATGCAAACAAGCTGGAAAACCTAGAAGAAATGGACTTCTAGGAAAAACACAACTTTCCAAGACTGAACAAGCAAGAAACAGAAAAACTAAACAGACCAATCACCAGCAACGAAATTGAATCGGTAATCAAAAACTACCCAGGAACAAAACCCCTGGGCCAGATGGATTCACCTCTGAATTCTACTAGACATATAAAGAAGAAATAACACCCATTCTCCTTAAAGGTTTTCAAAAAATAGAAGAGGAGGGAATACTTCCAAACGCATTCTATGAAGCCAGGATCACTCTAATACCAAAACCGGGCAACGACCTCACCAAAAAAGAAAATTACAGACCAATATCCCTGATGAAGGTAGCTGCAAAAATACTCAACAAAATATTAGCAAACCGAATTCAAAAATAAATCAAGAGGATCATACACCATGATCAAGTGGGATTCATTCCAGGGATGCAAGGATGGTACAACATTCGAAAATCCATCAGCATCATCCACCACATCAACAAAAAGAAGAACAAAAACCACGTGATCATCTCCATGTATGCTGAAAAAGCATTTGACAAGATTCAGCATCCATTCATGATTAAAACTCTCAACAAAATAGGTATAGACGGCAAGTATCTCAACATCATAAAGACCATAAATGCAAACACACAGCTAACATCATACTTAACAGTGAGAAGCTGAAAGCTTTTCATCTAAGATCGGGAACAAGACAGGGATGCCCATTCTCTCCACTGTTATTCAACATAGTACTGGAGGTCATAGCTATGGCACTTAGACAAAGTAAAGAAATACAAGGCATCCAGATTGGTAAAGAAGAAGTCAAATTGTCACTATTTGCAGATGACATGATATTGTACATAAAAAACCCTAAAGACTCCACTCCAAAACTACTAGAATTAATATCTGAATTCAGCAAAGTTGCAGGATACAAAATTAACACACAGAAATCTGTTGCTTTCCTATACACTAACAATGAACTAACAGAAAGGGAAATCAGAAAAACAATTCCATTCACAACTGCATCAAAAAGAATAAAACACCTAGGAATGAACCTAACCAAGGAAGGGAAAGGCCTGTACTCTGAAAACTACAAGACACTCCTAAGAGAAATTAAAGAGGACACTAACAAATGGAAATTCTTACCATGCTCTTGGCTAGGAAGAATAAATATTGTCAAAATGGCTATACTACCTAAAGCAATCTACAGATTTAGCACAATCCTATCAAACTACCAACAACTTTCTTCAATGAACTGGAAGAAATAATTCTAAAATTCATATGGCACCACAAAAGACCCCGAATAGCCACAGCAATCCTTGAAGGAGGAACAAAACAGGGGGAATTATGCTCCCTGACTTCAAGCTCTACTACAAAGCCACAGTAATCAAGACAATTTGGTATTGGCACAAAAACAGACCCAAAGACCAGTGGAACAGAATAGAAAATCCAAACATTAACCCAAACATACACAGTCAATTAATATTTGATAAAGGAGCCTTGGATATACAATGGGGAGATGACAGCCTCTTCAGCACCTGGTGATGGAAAAACTGGACAGCTACATGTAAGAGAATGAAATTAGACTACTGTCTAGCCCCACACACAAAGGGAAACTCAAGGTGGATCAAAGACCTGAATGTAAGTCATGAAACCGTAAAACTCTTAGAAAGAAACATAGGCAAAAATCCCTTGGACATAAACATGAGTGACTTCTTCATGAACATATCTCCCCGGGCAAGGGAAGCAAAAGCAAAAATAAACAAGTGGGACTGTATCAAGCTGAAAAGCTTCTGTACAGCAAAGGACACGATCAGTAGAACAGAAAGACATCCTACAGTATGGAAGAATATATTCATAAATGACATATCTGATAAGGGGTTGACATCCAAAATATATAAAGAACTCACGCACCTTAACAAACAAAAAGCAAATAATCCAATCAAGAAATGGGCAGAGGACATGAATAGACACTTCTCTAAAGAAGAAATTCAGATGGCCAACAGGCACATGAAAAGATGCTCCACATCGCTAATCATCAGAGAAATGCAGATTAAAATCACAATGAGATATCACCTCACACCAGTGAGGATGGCCAACATCCAAAACACAAAAAACAACAAATGTTGGCGAGGATGTGGAGAAAAGGGAACCCTCCTACACTGCTGGTGGAACTGCAAATTAGTTCAACCATTGTGGAAAGCAGTATGGAGGTTCCTCAAAAACCTCAAAATAGAAATACCATTTGACCCATGAATCCCACTCCTAGGAATTTACCCTAAGACTGCAGCAGCCCAGTTTGAAAAAGACAGGTGCACCCCTATGTTTATTGCAATACCATTTACAATAGCCAAGAAATGGAAGCAACCTAAGTGTCCATCAGTAGATGAATGGATAAAGAAGAGGTGGTACATATACACCATGGAATATTATTCAGTCATAAGAAGAAAAAGAATCCTACCATTTGCAACAACATGGTTGGAGCTAGAGCGTATTATGCTCAGTGAAATAAGCCAAGCCGAAAAAGACAAGTGTCAAATGATTTCACTCGTATGTGGAGTATAAGAACAAAGAAAAAAACTGAAGGAACAAAACAGCAGCAGACTCACAGAACCCAAGAATGGACTAACAGTTACCAAAGGAAAGAGACTGTGGAGGATGGGTGGGAAGGGAGGGACAAGGGGGAAAAAGGGGCATTACGATTAGCAGACATAATGTTGAGGGGTACGGGGAGAGCTGTACAACTCAGAGAAGACAAGTAGTGATTCTATAGCATCTCACTACGCTGTTGGACCATGACTGTAATGGGGTTGGTGGGGGGGACCTGATGAAGGGGGTAGTTTAATAACCATAATATTGCACATGTAACTGTAGATTAATGATACCAAAATAAATTATATAAAAAAAAATTTCAGGGCCTACCACAGCACCTTGTGTATACTAAGTGTTCAATGGATATTTCTTGAGTGAATAAATGAGTTATGGGTAAGACAGAAAATTAGAGAATCTGAATTCAGTTCCCCCTATATATGTTTCCGAGAACCTAGCTAGACCTTATAGTCTCTAATACCCACAGAAGGGAGCTTGCACAGCACACAACCACTGTAACCTCATCGTCCCAGCCAGCACCATGTTGTAGTAGGATGCACAAATAAGAGGACGCAATAGCCAACACTCATCACTGGCCAGTAGATTACTAGGAGAGTGACTGTCCCAGTCCAAAAGCACAAGTCATGTGTTTGTGTGTGCACATGCATACATATGTGTCATCAAATCAAAGAATATCAGAGGAGAATAACCCCTAATTGCATGGTTTTCAAACTTTTTACCGTTAGTGATTATTGAAATACATTTAATGAGTTGTGACCAGAATTTTAAAAAATGATAGTTTTGACTAGAATAAAATAAAATAGGATGAAAAAGAGTGCATTAGCAAACATTTAAAAATCACATTCTCTTATATATAGAATATGCTGATATCCCCAGTAGATGAGCACAGCTATCTTTATTTTATATATGTTATTGTTTTGTTCTGTTTTGCTTCATTCTCTGTTTCTAGTGAATCTAGGACCATAGGAATCGCTACATCCTGAGGTAGAATCTTACAGTACTCAGCAGGTCCAATTGTAGAAAGTTGTTTGTTCAGCGCAGTATGTGAGTTGGTTGGAGTCACAGGCCTGGCCTCAAAATCTGGCTTTCCCACTTCTTGCATGTGCATTCCTTCAAAAGGTATTTAATCACTTTGGGCCCACATTTCTTCATCTATAAAATTAAGATAAAAATTTTCTACATCTTAATTGATAAGAATTGAAAGAAAAGATGATTAGTACAAACAAGCACATAATGGCTTTTTTATTTTACAGGATTTCATCTTTTTTTATTAAGGTATCATTGATATATAATCTTATGAAGGTTTCACAGGAGCAACACTGTGGTTACTACATTCACCCATATTATCAAGTCCCCCCCACACACCCCATTGCAGTCACTGTCCATAAGCATAGCAAGATGCTATAGAGTCACTATTTGTCCTCTCCATGGTATACTGCCTTCCTGTGGCCCACCTACATTATGTAAAACATAAGTAGTAGTTACCATTATTCTAATCATCAGTGTTTTTCAACAATGTATCATGCCGCATATTCTGTTAGTGTTTATAGTCTGGGGAGCTTTCATACAATGTCTGACTTTCCCATAAAGAATATCTTAGAGATTCTTGTAACTACCCAAGTCTATTAATATCAAAACTATTTTACTGAAGATTTATGGTTTTAAATCTTACTTAATCCTTTCCAGGGTTTTTGTCAAATATTTGTTCTTGAAAAGGAACATGGAAAAGGGAATTACTTTCATAGGAAGCCATGCTTGAATGAAGTTAAGAGTTAGAAGGATTTCAAAGAAATTGGTAACAAACATAGCTAGCATTTTAAAGTTAATATAATCTATAGTCCTCCTGGCTGAGAAAGATTACCTTGGAATTAGTTTGTAATGTACACATATATAAATTAGCTTTTGACTATAGAAAAATAGTGGGAAGGAGACATGATGATATTCAACTGTGTTAAATATTTGAAATCCTTTCTTATTTGTGCCTCATGACCAGTCATAAAGAAAATAAAACTAATTGCACACTAACAGAGAAACCACCAGAAATTGCCTGTAGGCAGTTACAAGAGTTTTTGCTGTAATGTTGACATAAATAAGGGGAGCTATACTCACCACTAAGGAAGAATGCTTGAACTCAAATAGAGGTTCAGTTTAAGTTGAAGGAAACATTCTATCCAAAATCTCAAGGGTGAGGAGTAAGGTATCCAGTGAGACCACCAAAACAAACAAATTTGGATTTGTGAAATAGTTACTAAATTATTTTTAATACTTATTATAACTGTAAGTAGTATTTTTGTATATAGTTGTAACTAACAACTATAAGATTATTAAATTATTACTAATCATAAATACATAGCATATAAAATTTTAAGAACATAACATTGTTGAGAAAACAACTGATTTGAAAGTATATCTACGTCATATTTATGACAAAACTGGCTGCCAAAATAAAAATCCATTTTTGTACATTAAACTGAGTCTCCCAAAAATATATGTTGGAGTCTTAACCTCCAGTACCTCATTGTGTGACCTTATTTGGAGATGGAATCTTTACAGAGATAATCAAGTTAATATGAGGTCATTAGTGTGAGCCCTAATCTAATATGGTTGGTGTCGTTATAAAAAAGGGGACATTTTGGACACAGTGGGAGACATGCACCCAAAGAGAACACCATGTGAAGATTAGAATTATGCTGCCACAAGGCACATGACTACCAGAAGTTAGGAGAGACATGGAACAGATTGTTCCCTAGCACCTCTGGAGGGAGCGTGGCTCAGTCAACTCCTTGATTTTGGATTTCCAGCCTCTGGTACTATGAGACAATAAATTTCTTTTGTTCTGAGCCACTCAGTTTGTGGTACTTTGTTACAGCAACCCTAGCAGCCTAATTCAGCCATAATTTCACTATCACCAAGGAAATGGTTATTCTTGAAAGTAGCTGAATTCTAATTAACCTCTCAAATACTGGTATTCCTAACTCAAACTTTAAAATTGACAGTTAATATCCCTTTATTCAGACATTATAAGATCTGAATGTAAATTGAAAACATTAGGGTCCTGTGCTTCCTAGATAGTCTGTTCTTGGACATTGGATTGAATGGATGGATATCCGAATGTTTTGATTTGCAGTGGCATTTTATAGTGACCAAGTTCTAAACTATAATTACTAATTTTTTAGAAAAACGAGAGTTTTGTATACTTAAAAAAAATCTTCCAAACTACTGCCAATGCAGATGATTTAAATTGATTTTTAAGTAACTTGCTTTCCTTTCTTTTAAATTGTGTTTTTATTTGTCTTATTTAATCAGTGCATGACTTATTCCATGTCTGGGGTAGTAAAGTTTATGTAATAAGATACTTTGTGAAATGGAACTTAGTCTTTCTCTGTGTTGCTTAGCCTACCATTAAGTCATCTGGAGTATGTTGAGCTAAGACAAACTTATTAAAATTTATATCATTATAAATCTATAGTTATTATTTCTGTAGGTAACAAAAGAGCACAGAGTTATTTTTATGGTTTAAATGCCAAATTACTTAATCTTTTAATGTTATTTGCAAAATGTGTGGCCTTGGATGGAAATTTCCACTAACTTTGCTAATAAAGGGGATTTTGAACCCCTTCTACTCATATGTAGCAAACTATACACAAAATAAGATGATGAATTAGGAAGGAAATGCTGTTAAGAGAATTACTGTAAGCATGAGGAAACTATTAGACCAGAGTTTTCAGTAGTCTAAAATTCTGAGATTTGATTTTTAAATGATGAAACATCCAATAAGCCAAATGACTCTGCATAAACATGTACCATGGAATAAACTATTCCAAATGAAAGCATGGATATTATTTGTTCAGCTGTTTTAGTGGTTGGAGTGTTAGGAACAAAAGCTATTATTGTTCAATGTATTTTTTTCACAGGAAATAGACAGTGGCAAACATACAGTAGTTCAACACATGAGATCAGAGACATGGTTTTTATAGTAAACCAAGAACAGATGTTGGAATGATTCAAGACCTTTACAGAAATTATTAGTTATGTTTGCCTTTGAAAGCAGAGAAAGTTTATAGAGACTCACATATCTGATTATATTAAGAAACAGACAGGTTTTTTAATCCAAAAGCATTAATTCATTCGAGCTAAAAATTTCTGCTGCATAAATTTTGAATGTTCTACTCAACACTATTACAAATAATTATGATCAGTTCCATGTTATCCTACTGCTTTAAAAAGTATGCTCACTTTTGGGAGATATAAAACCTACTGGTTCCTCACATACAATCTAAGTAGCTCCATTCACTAAAAATCACATAGAAAGAGGATTTATGCTTAGGCAAAAATCACTATTTAATAACAATCACTGAAATCAATTGATTTACATATATTAGAAGGAAGAAATTCTCTAGGTGACTTGAGGGCATAATTACCTCATCTGACCCTTCTAAGTTATTGACCTCTAGAAGCTTTAAGCTTTTCATTGTTCCACCTCTGCTTCAGGATTTCCATCCTCTCTCACTCATTTTATATTCCATGGTACATCATGATCACCACTAGCTTTTGTGGAAGAGCAAAGAAAAACGATTAAAAAATGTAAAGGCAAACTACAGAATGAGAAGACATATTACAGAACATATGTGTGATCAATATCACTAATCACCAGGGAAATGCAAATCAAAGCCACAGTGAGATGTCACCTCACCTCACTCAGAATGGCCACTATCCAAAAGTCAAGAAATAACAAGTGTTGGTGAGGATGTGGAAAAAAGGGAACCTTTGTACACTGTGGTGGGAATATAAACAGGTACAACCATTATGGAAAGCAGTATGGAGGTTACTCAAAAAATTAAAAATAGAATTACTATATGATCAAGAAATCCCACTTCTGGGTATATATCTAAAGGAAATGAAATCAGCAACTTTAAGAGATATGCACTCCCATTTTAAATGCACCATTAATCACAATAGCCAAGATATGGAAAAACCTAAGTGTCCATTTGTGGTTGAATGTGTAAAGATGTGATAAATATGTATTTATATATAATGGAGTATTATTTGGCCTTAAAGAAAGAAGGAAATTCTGCATTTGTGACAACATGGATGGACATGGAAAACATTATGCTAAGTGAGATAAACCAGGTGGGGAAAGACAAATACTATATGACTTATATGTTCAATCTCAAAAAGTCAACCTCATAAAGACAAAGTACAATGGTGCTTCTCAGGGGCTGAGTATGGGGAAAATGAGGAAGTGTTGGTCAAAAGGTAAAAATTTTCAGTTATGAATAAGATGAATAAGTTCTGGAGAGCTAATGTTTAGCATAGTGACTATAGTTACGAGGAATGTGTTGTAAACTGGAAATTTGCTGAGAGTAGATCTTAAGTAGTCTCACCGTGCACACAAACAATGGTAACTATGAGAGGTGATGAATATGTTAATTGCTTGGTTTTAGTAATCATTTCACAATGTAAACATCAAAACATCATCTTGTATGCCTTAAGTATATGTAATTTCATTTGTCAGTCATACCTCAAAAGAGCTGGAAAAAGTAAATATATTATGATATGGCCACATAATAGTATACTATGTAGTCACTGAAAATGTAGAAACCAAAACAAAAAACTCATCTCTCCACTGGAGAGAGTTTCACTTCTTCACTGGAACTCCTCTGTCAAGGTCACCATGAGCTCTATATAGCTAAAGTCAATGGCCATCTTTCAGTAATTTTTAATTTTATTGGCACACCATTTATTTTTCTTTTAAAACACTTTTTAAAATTTCATCAAAAACACACCATTCTCTTGATTCTCCTTCTACCCCTTACAGTCAACTCCTTCATGGTCTTTAGCAAGTTCCTTCACATCTTCCCAGTCTCTTGTGAAATGGTAATTTAGTTCTCAGATCTTAAGCGTCTTTTCTTTCCTATGTTGCTTTTCATTTGCTATGTGATCTCATCAGGTTTTATGGCTTTAATACTACCTATCTAACTGATGACTCAAAAATATCTTTCTGCAGCTCAGATGTTGACCCATATATCTAACTGCCTATTTGACATTTATACTTGGATGTTTAATAGGTATCTTAAACTCAAATTGTCCAAAAACAAATACTTAATTTTCCCTTCCAAACCTGAATCTACTGTTGACTTTCCTTTCTTAGTAAATGGCATCTTCACTCATCCTTTTGCTCAGGACTATGGAATCATCCCTGAATTCTCTCTTCCTCTTGAATCAGTTCATCAGCAAATTTTGTTGGGTCTACCACCAAAGCATAACTAAATCTGTATACTTCTAACTACCTCTTCCAACATCACCTTTGGCCAAGCCCACCATGATTGCTTTCCTGGGCTAGTAGAGTAGAATAACTTAGTCCTTTTTATACCATTGCTCTTCTACATCGCATTTTCCACAAAACAGTCAGACTAATCCAGTTAAAATAAAAGTCAAGTAAAGACATTAATCTGATCAAAATGCTTCTGTGCTTTTTTAATGACCTTCTAATGTGCTGGCCCACTGAATCACATGATCTAGCCACTGACTTGTTCTTAACTAGTCTATTACCATCTCCTTCCCTCATACAGACCTCCTTGCCATTCTTCAGTTATGCGAAATCTTCAGGATTGAATGACCTTTGTTCTCCACTTGTATTGTTTATTCTCTAGATATCTCCATGCCGACTCCTCACCTCCTTCAATTCTCTGCTCCATGTTTGAGGGAAGTTAGAGAGTATCTCATTACCTTTCTTGACCACCTTATATAAAAGACAACCTCCAATGGTATTTTTTAAATATTTTTTAGCCAACACTGTTTCCTTCATAACACTCATCACCACCTGACATATTATATGTTTATTTTTTTAGTGTCTATTTCTACTCTCAGAATAGTATGCTCATGACAACAAGAATTTTTTTCCACTTTATTCATTGCTGTGCCTTTAGTCCCTAGATTTCTAATGTCTGACACATGATATAATTTATATATTAAAAAGATGAGTGGAACAAATGAAAAAAACAAAATCATGAAAACAGTATTTTTAAATTATTTGAAATGTTCCTTTTGGTTTAATCTATCCAGGTGAAAAGGCAATGACTCTCCTTTTCTATCTGTAAGACATTGCTTTACTCACTAACTTCTCTGTGAAACAGAAAGTAAGAGTAGTTACTAGTAAGGTTGAGCTAATCAGTTTTTATTTGCATGAGCTTTTCCAAGAAAAAGCTCTGAGAATAGTATCTGGAGTATAGAATGCCCTCCATAAATGTTAGTTTCTATCATTGTTATTACTATTAAATATACAAAGAACAAGTTATTCCACAGTTCAACTGAATAATTGTTTCAGTCACACTCACAATTCTGATAATGCAGTTGTTTGAATTTTCAGGAATCTTCCTATATAACTTCTATAAGTATGGAGTTTGATAAAAATATCTCACAAGAGAAAAGATGCAGTTACAAGATTCTGACCACGTAAAAGGATTTAATGGATAAATTACTGCTGGCTTGCAGTTTAGTCAGTGATGTGAAATAAGACAAAATGCATGACAACATAAGCTATTTTCTTCTGAGCTTTAAGAAATGCAACAGCCTTTCCTTCAACAACTCTATCATTATCAAAATGATTCAAGCTGAATGAATTATAATTTAATACTCTATTATCACTGCTTGCAGTAAAGAGCAGTCTATACATTGAATAAAATTACCTGAGTTTTTTCTTTTGCTACTCAACACTTCAGAATAATTTATACTTGTATGTGTATATATATGTGTATACTGGTATCTACTAATAGACTATTGAAGGAAAACAGTGAATTTAATTAATGTACTAAAAGTAAATTTTCTTTTCATATATTATTGTCAAAATATATAATAGAAGGTGGGCTTTAGAGTTAGGCTTAGACTCAAGATACCATCACTAGAACTTACTTGCTGTGAGATCTCAGGTAAGTACATAATCCTGAGTTTGCTCATCTGCAAAGTACTGTATTTAATTGTCTTACACATGATGTGATTATTTAATACTATAATGTTGTAGGTACTTCAAACAATAGTTGGCATGCAACAAAAGATCTATGCATGGGAAGGAAAGGAATTCAATGAACTCAGAGAAAAGCCACTTTCAAGAAACTGATTATTAGATAAAAGAAGCAATTGATCTAATACTGATTTGCTGTTATATCAATTGATCTATTTTTGAAATATCTGCCTTCAACTTTCTTTAAAGCAAATAAGCTAGCCAGTGTTTCTCAACCAAACTATGGATCAGAGCCTAAAAAATAATTACACTTGTCCCTGGAGGACTCTTGGCAATGTGCTGGTGGACATCACAATGACAAAGCAAGAATGGGGGAGCTTGAGCAAGAATGTTTTGTGGTGTTTTCTTCAAAACAAATAAAAGTGGTTATCAAATAGAATGAAAATTAAAGTTCAAAATCTGACTGTTCTTAATGTTGTTATAGTTAAAGAAAATTAAGACAATATTGGTATGAGCTTATTTGAATGCTTAAAAATGTTTACTGAGTAAAAAATGTAATGCAAAATTGCTTCAGCAATTTAGAAATTTAGAAATTTTGATAAAAGCTATATTAACAGTACTTACAATTATTATTATGATTGAAGAGTTAAATGTATGATGTTTTAGAATTCAGGAAAATCACAGTCAAGACAGAACATAGCAATTTATAATTTTCATATATTAAAAAAACTAAATAATAAAGTGTTTAAGCATATTTGGTTTGATATTTTAGGTTAAAAATAATTTAATCTTGGCAACTATATATTTGTTACATTTTAATTTTTTAATTTAATTTTAAAAGGTAGATAAAATGTATTTTATTAGAATATAAATTGACATGTAAATGATCTACTCTTGATAATTATAAGAGCTTTTAAAATTTTCAGAAACAATATGTACTATTCATGAAAAAATAAGGAAAGAAAGAAGAAAAAGAGATGGAAGAAGAGAAAGAGGGGGAAACGTAAGAGGAAAGGAAAGAAATAGAAAGAAAAGAAGGGAGGTAAGATAGGTGCAAGAAAAGAACATCTCTTTTCTTTATCTGAAATAACATACATTTCAAATTAGTGAAGTCATAATTAATGAGGTTATATCATATCTAACAAGACCTTCAAATGCAAGGAAAACAGAGAAGGAAGTGTTAATAAATAGCGGATTCTCAAGTGCTAGTTTTCAAGTTCCCTTGCTTATCTGCATGTGTCCCTGTAGACATGCACATTTCTCCAAACAAAGCTCTTTTTTCCACCCTGTGCTATATGCACTCTAGTGATAGACCATGGGGGTTCAAGATGTCCTATGTAAGTTTGTTTCTTCTAAGTGACTATGAAAATTCTATCTGTACCTTCGAAAGACTATTTCAAACAATTGGAGAATAGTAAGTTTAACACCATTCTATGGCTTTACTTTTCTATATTTTCTTCATAAGCATCTAGATATAATGTATAAAAAATAGAAGCATTCAATTTCTAGAACTGTTCCAGTAATTTTGTTCCTACATAAAAGCAAAAACAAGGAAATAAAACTAATTCAAGTGTGCATATTTTATCATACATGACACCTAGTCTATGAGCGCACAGAAATGAATGAATAACTTCCAAGAAAGAAAAAACCTACAAAGAAATGGATATTTTAGATAATGAAATGAATTATTATAACTATTCCAAATGAGCTATATATCTTGACCATCCTTACCCCAAATTATTTCAGGTCTTAAAACCATCAGTAATCCTCATACTTCAAGTTAAAATTTTTAAATAATGTCTTCTTCCAAATTACCTTGACAGTGCTTATTACTATTATGATTTTAAATAAAATTACTCACATCTAAAGTGAGTGGATGGCTAAAAAATAAACATGCACACAAACAGAAACAAAATACATAATTAGGATTTTTGATGTTAAGAAGAAGACACAATGTTTACTAGACCTTGAAAAGTTGTGATGAGCACTTGTAGAAACTGTATCTGGTGATGCTTGATATATAGTAGGCATTTTATTAAAGGCAGCATGGTATGCTAGAAAGAACAAGGAAAGGATTTTATTAGTCACATAATAAATCCTGAAAGCCAAATCTTCCAATTACTATCAATAATAATTATTCAAGTGCTGTTTATATAACTTAAAGAAGGCAATGTGAGTGGCTAACACAGCACCTGGGCACAGTAAATGCTAAAGATAGACCCTTTCACTGTGAAACAAACTCAGCATAAAAGTTCAAGTTAAAATTAAGGTGTAAATAATGAAAACCCAGTATGGAATTTGAGTCTCATAAGTTAAAAGAGGGTAATTATTATTTCAAGCATTATTAAACAACTCAAATATTATTGCATAAGACTCCTTTAATATGCTTCTTATCTTACAATATGAAGTTCTTACTTAAGACCAGCTTCTTCCTCTAACACTGAAAGCAGTTTAAGTTTTGTAACAATAGGATAATGTTAGAAATTTCATGTCATTGTTTTTTTAAGTAAATGTATAGTTGATTATATCAGTTTGGGTATAATTTGTTGGTTTTCCATTATAAACTTCCAAAAAGAGAAGGATTGTATCAAAGAAGAATACAGAATAATTGTATTTATGAACTCCTGTTCCTCACAACTCCCATGCCTTCCAAATTAATGCCAGTTATTTGATTTTGGCTTTTCTTCCAGTTTCAGAAAATTTTATGTATTGGTAGCATGCCTCCTAAACCATACTATTAATTTTGGATTTTCTTCTGCAGGAGAATACAAGAGTGCTCAGTCCTACAACGTTGTTACTAAATCATGGTTGATTTCTATGAGAAGGAACAAAACACAAAAAAAACATGCTCAAATTAAGGAATTTTGGTAATCTTTATGATTCTTCAAATTTTTTTTCCTAATTTAAAAAAAAGGATTCATTAAGTGCTGAATCTAGTCATTATTTTTCTTTATTCTTTATTATTAGAACTTTTTTCTTTCAAAAAATATAAAACTCATACAGCTTGGAAGGGGAAAGATGAATTCAGTAGCTTTTTTATTATAGTAAAATATGTATAACATAAAATTTATCATTTTAACCATTGTTATGTGTACAGTTCTTTGACATAAAGTACATTTACATTGTCTGTAACCATCACCACCATCCATTTCCAGAACTTTTTCATCATCCCAAACTGAAACTATGTATCCATTAAACAATAACTCCCCATTTGCTCCTCCCCGCCAGGAACTGGTAGTCAATATTCTACTTTCATTTTTTACAAATTCTAAGTTCCTCAAATAAGTGGAGTTTATACAATATTTGTCCTTTCATATCTGGCTTAACTCACTTAGCAAATGTTTTCAAGATTCATCCATGTCATCGATTATGTATGAGAATTTCATTTCTTCTAAAGGGATAATAATTATATATTTTTCTGTTACCACAGTTTATTTACTCATTTATCCACTGATGACATTTGGGTTGTTTTCAACTTTTCGCTATTGTAATAATGCCACTATAAACGCTGGTGTACAAATATATGTTTGAGTGTCTAGTTTCAATACTTACGGGTATATACTCAGAAGTGGAATTGCTGGGTCACATGATAATTAATTCAATAGCTTTAAAGGCTATTTTAGATCTTCTAGTTGAGCCCAGCACCATCATAAAACAGAAGAACTTCCTCACTGATCCACAAAATTATGAGAAATAATACCTTGTCATTCTAACCAAGTTTTGGATGGTTTTTATGCAGTAATTGACAACCAAGATCCTGGTGATCTTAAAATGTTGAATTTGATTCAGTAAGTCTAAGACGGGTCATGATATAATGCATTTATCACAGATTCCTAGTTGATGCCAATACTAGAGGTCTGCAACCATACTTTGAAAATTAAACCTCTAGGAAGTTATGCACTTGGCACGTCAAGTGAGCAGTGGGGCAACATAATTTCAAATCGCAAAGTTTACAGATCTCCCTTAATTAACAGTGGGGTAATATCCCAATAAACTCATCACAGATTGAAAATATCATGAATTGAAAATACATTTAATATGTCTCATCTACTGAATATTACAGCTCAGCCTAGCCTACCTTAAAAGTGCTCAAAACACTTAAATTAGCCTACAGTTGGGCAAAATAACCTAACACAAGCCTATTTTACAATAAAGTGTCAAATATCTCATGAAATTTCTTGAACACTGTGTGGACAGCACAAAACAACGGTGTTCTGGCTACGGAATGGTTCTGTGTACTGGTGGTTTGCTCCTGACCGCGTGGTGACTGTGAGCTGCGGCTCCTGGCCACTGCCCAGCACCACAAAACAGGACTGTACCACACATTAGAAGCCTGGGGAAAAGATCAAAATTCAAAACCTGAAATATGGTTTCTACTGAATGTGTATCCTTTCTGCATCACTGTAAAGTTGAAAGAAAAAATCACAGTTTGAACCATCATAGTTAGTGACCATCTGTATTTTGAAACTTTATACATAATAACATAGTTTGCATATTTCAAAAGCTTGGAGACTTATAGTAAATAACCTGTTCCTAAAATTGTGTTATTAAGGTGTGCCTTAGAAAGTAAGATTCTATTATTAAAGCTGGAAATTATATTTGTCCTTGTAAATTGCTGCAGTTTTAGGAAAAATATTTTTTCAAATTTCAATATAACAAAAGCAATCTAAAATTTTTCTGACAGTTAATGTATTTTTCTGTGTAAAAATTTAGAACACAAAAAAATAGAATAGTTATTTTAAAAATCCTTTTTAATGCAAATTTTAGCAATGATGATATTGAAACCATCAAAAATTGTTAGGCTTGTATTAACTGTGCTATAAACATGTTCCTCCACACCCCTAAGCCTCCCATTCGTTGTTATTAGCAAATAGCAAAAATAACAACAGCTTTATGTCATTGCCTATCAAGAGCTAACTAGCCTTTTCACAAAGGAATATACTCTTTTGTTATTTCTGATATTAATTACTGCTTTACTTTAGTAATGATTTTGCCAAATAGTTCTATAAGTAAATCACACCTATTCTCAAATAAAATAAGCAAATAAATAACATAGTTGTATAATACATATTCCTAACAAAGTAGTTTCTATATTCCTTATTCTGCAACTGGTGACATGGTTATAGGTGGTATTTTTAACTTCCTTCCTTCGTGACCCATTTCACATTCCCTCTGCACCCAGCCAGCATCTCTTAGTGGGCTTTTTACTTGGTGAGATAATCCAAAGCTTTATTTCTGGAGTGGCTGAAATCTCTGTAATCATGCTCTTGTTTTTGTTTTTATCTCACTATTGGATATGGAAATACCAAAGGGTTTCTTGTGTTTGTGACACCACTGGGATCACGTAGCAGAAACCTAACTTGTACTTGGCAACTAGCATCAAACAGCCCATTTAAAGGTAAACCTTTATTTACCTGTTGGTTAAGTGGCATGGCAAGTTCACAGTATCTGGGTGAGACTCTCAAATTACTGAACAATTATTGCATATGCAGGTGGAAGCATTTCTTTCTTGGGAATTATAACATCCAAAAATGCAGAGCTTAACATTTGGAAAATTCGGGCAAAAGAGCTAATTATGTTTCACAGATACAGGAGAGAGAAGAGTCACTGCCATGTCCACCACCTTAGCCTAGGCATTCTTACTGTGGGAAAAATATCACCATACATTTGTCAGTGATTCAAAGGAGTGCCATCCTTTCATGTTGTCTCACAAACAACAGCAGATCAAATCTTCAGAAGGTCATTTAACAATTCTATCAGGTAAGTATGTGAATGATGGGGGTTGATGGAAATTAAGATCCATGATTTCCATGGGCATAAACTCATTACAACATTTCTTTCTTATGAAACTGGCTAACTGGTCTGAAGAATTTTTATTGGCATGATGGTAAATAAAGCTGTTTGTAAGACCATGGATAGTAATGCTGGCACAAGCACTGTGAGCCAAAAGAGGTAAATATGTACCTATTACATGTGGCTATTCAAGGAAGAATAGATTGAGTCTCATGCCATAATAGAAGGGGTCAAATGTAATCAAATGTCCAACAGATTTGGACTGTTGGCTGGCTGGTCTCTCCAGGGTACCATGTCATAGTGAGAGCTCAGCAATGGTCTCTGTCATTGGCAAATACGCCTTCCATAGTTGCAGTAAGTAGAGCGATCTATTCAGGGGAAACTCTTTTGTTGAAAACATACGATCTCCATCTCTGTGTCATGACCACTGTGTTCACTAGTCCTTTGAGAATGTAAGGATTTCTGGGAAGAGGCTGACTGCCATCCATATAATATATCACCTTAAACATATGAGTATCAAGAGCCCAACTTTCAGTGAATTTCCTTTAGTGAAATTCCACAAGACAAAAAACATCTTCACACACTCTTCCTATTGAGTGGTCTGTCCATATCTCTCTGCCCCTAGTTCCTTGCCACCATTTTTTTTTCAACTTTGTTCTTTACAAGTTTCTAACAATCAGATCAACTATTAGTCACTACTCAAAAATCAATGAAAATTCATATTTCTATTGATTTCTAAGGATGTTAAGTAAACAGGTAAATGTATTTAATGAACATATTCCTACAGAGAGAGTATCTCTTCACTGATGTCTTTCAGAAACATACCATACTGGGAATATAATGCTACAATAGTCTCCTTCAAATGATGCCAGCAGATCTCATAGAACTAACTATAAATCAGGTCTGAGTTTTTTCATTTTCATTTAACTAGGTATGAGGAGCCTCTTATGAGGATGTAAGTATGGATAAGGGAGAAGAAGTGTTGCAGAAGGAGAAGATATTGCAGGTATATGAGGTACCTGCTCAGGCATATGACTTTGCCTTTCAAAACGTTTATGGATTGATGTTTTATCTATGTTGTGTATGTGTGTACAAGAGCACACACATGTGCAATATATCATTCAGAATGTAGTAATAAGAAATTTTTCTTTAGCAGTTCTGAAAGATATGTATGTTTATATATAATATATACATAAATTATATATGTGTGTGTTTTTATATAATAAATATATGTACATGTATATCTGACAATACCCAATTCATAATGGGAACTTGGATTCTATGATCACTTGCGGTCCATTAATTATGTTTAGTCTCTACCAAGACCAGTTACCATGATGGTTTTCTGTGAATAAGTGCATGGCTTTGCTCTAAATCCTTTGGAATAGATAGCATTACTCCTTAACTGGAGATTTCCAGCACCTTTGCTTGCCACAGACTGTAGGAATATTATTGGATGTTCAAGGTTCCAAGGCACAGTTGGAAGAGCAGCTTGCAGTGCGACCTGGATCTGATGCTCTGGCAGTCTTATGGATTACTCAGTAAATGCATCATAGCAACACTTCAACAATGACATATGTTCTTTTCAATATTCAGAGGCACTTCAAGTGCTGGGCCTGGGACTTAATAGTAGATGATGTAATACACATACATTTTCCATTTACTTTGGTGAGGATATGCTCTAGACAAGTAAACTTCCCAAAACTCTGGTGAGGTTTTAGGCCTCTGAACTTTCACAGGACTCATCTCCTATCTTCAGACAAATAAATGTCTTACAAAGGCATCTAAGATACTTGGCACTTCTTTTCCATAAGGGCTGATCATAATATAATAAATATAGTAGTGTAATGTTGTGGGATCCCAAGACAATTAAGATCTCTTAAGGCTGCTTTATAGCAGAGAACAGGAGAAGAGAAAAAGTCCTGAGGGGATGCCATAAGGGTATACTGTTCCCCTGCTAGGTAAAAGCAAATTGCTTCTGGCAATCTTTACAGATAGGTACAGAGGCAAAAAAGCAACTGTCAGATCAATAGCTGTACCCTGGTCACCTGAAGTTGCATTGTTTTACTCCATTAAATATATCATTTTTGGAACTTCAGTGGCAACTGAATTGCCTCTACAATAAGTTCATAACCGTCCACAGGTGTTGTCCAATATATACCTACTTTCTTCACTTCTACTTTTAGGGAGGTTAATCAAGCGAGGTAAATGGCAATAGTGGTGGAAATCACTTCCTCCCCACCTCATTTTTACAATTCCCTCAAGGAAGCAATACTGCTGTTGGCATACTATGCTTCCACCTAGACCATTCCGGAATGATTGCCCTTCAATGTGAGAATTCTGTCTATTGCTGAGAATGCTTATTCCACTTACTGCTCAAGAACTGAGGAAACAACCACAAGGTGGTTCTGCTTCTTGGGAGGTGAATATAGACTAAATACCTGTTTATCACCTGATTGCCATAAACCTCCATTTTTGCAAATCTAACACACAGTCCTATATAGACCAAAAAAAAATAGTATCATAATAATGAATTTTCTTTCAGAAATTGCATTAATGTATCAAAATAAATCAATATGAATAATTATGCTTGAGAATTACATCTCAATTTTAATTATGATATGAGAAAAAAATACTATTTACTATATACATATATGTATATATATATATATATATATATAGTTCCACTTTCTTTTTCTATGAAAAGGAAAACGCAAATCTTACAATGAGTCTCCAAACTTTGTATCACAATTAGACTTTCAAGTAAAATTCCCAATGAATATGACAACTAATCTTATTTTAACTATATTGGAGTTGGTGCTGGGTGAAGTGATGATATGCAGGCAAAAAAGTGCACTTGAGTGACATATTTTGAAGGAGAAAGTAAATAAGGTTATATTTCAACTAAAATCAATTATAAGAAACATGTAATGTGAAAGAACTGGAGTGTAACTTTAAAAAACGCTTTAAGTTTTCTTCAAGAGTAACATTAAGAAAATAGTTATAACTATAAAAATTATTATTTGGATATTTCAAGTAATATCTTTATCATTCTAACACTATTTTAAGTAACTATACTCAGGTCATTGAAGTCTCTAACAATATGTTTTAGTATCAAATTTTGTACAATAAAAGCATAAATACTTTAGAAAAACTGGAAATAATCTAATTCAGACTATGATCTTAAAATACACTAGGGATGGAAATGTTTTGTGTTAATAAATTTGAATTAAATTATTTAATATGTATTAATTTAAAAACAGTAATAGATGTTAAGAAAAAATTCCCAACCAAATAACAACCTATACAGAAAACTATCAACTGTTTAGCATGACTTTTCCATAAAGGTTATTTCCATTTAAAAAGTGTAATGGGTAAATTAAATTATATTTTCCCATTAATCATTATTATAATTTCAGAAATAAATGTTATGAGAAAACAAATTTAATTGGAAGATAGTGAATAAAATACCTAACTATTAATGCTTCTGCCTTTGTATATTCAATAAATAATCCAGAGTTCTAAATAAACAGGTTAAGGTAAAATATCATAATCTAGTGTTGACAGAGCTATGAACATGTAAATAAATCCTTTTATTTTTAAAATTAATTGAAGAACTGACCAGCATACTATTTATATGATAATTGATGTTACACTCACCAATTTTAAATATAATCTTTACTGACCTTGAATATCTTAAGATATAAATCAAATGGAATACCATGATACTTATTTTTCTTCTTAAGTTGTACTAATAGCAATCATCAGATAAATGCCTAAGTACAATTGTATAAAGGAGTCAATGTTTGAATTATAAAACCAAATGACTTCTAAGAAAATAAAGCAATCATCCCAACCACATAAATGAAAAAATACCTCCTGAGTATTTTGTGATTAGTTAGACAAGAGCAGCAGAATTTTTTCTGGAAAGGACCAAAGAATAAATATTTGGGGTCTTATAGGCCATAATCTCTTTTATAATTACTCAGTTAGGCCACTGTAGTGAGTGGGCATGACCCCATTCCAATAAAACTTGATTTCCAAAATAGACAAGGGACTGGATTTCCCTGTAGGACATAATTTGCTAACCTCTGAGTAAAAAGATTTTTAGAATGGTCAGTAAAAGGATATAAGTAAACAATATAATAAGAGAGCACACTATTTATTTCCAATAGAAAGTCTGGAACCGAGATACGTGGTAATTATAATATTCATGCTTTTTATTTTAAATTGAAGGTATTATCAAAAATAAAATGCTTGCAAATTGCACATATCAACAAGTACCCACTGACGGTATATCCCACATGAACTACATTATGAATAAATGACAAATTTAGTAGCCAAGTAAAGGTCTGTAATATTTCAGTCAGTGCTGACAAAATCAAACCACTTCAAAGTCACAGAACCAGGCTTGTTTGGATCTTTCATTCAGCATATATCTGAGTATCAGTGAGACATAGACCAAAGTAGCATTTCTGAAGCTCTCTGGCTTTTACCTATACTTTTCCTAGCCTATGTGTCATGAATTAAAGTGAGCCCAGGAAGGCTTCCTGTTTAATGAAAAAAAAATTTTTGCATAACATATTTGTCCAAAAACAGAAAAAAAAAAATGTGCCAGGAATGTGACCTTTAGGTGAATGAACCTTTTCTTATCTGTTCTCTACAAAGCAGAACGGGTGAGTCAGCACCCATGAATGCCATACAACAGTATGTACCAAAGAGTTATGAATGGACAGCAACTGAATGACAGCACCTTAAAATACATAGAAAGTCAATTTGGTCTTTACCTTATAAAAGAGATTTCTAAGAACTAGACTTGAGAGAAATTTCCAAGTGAAATCAGAGCAGGCAATGACAGTGTCCCTCGGCATCTGATCATATGCTTGACATCTCCTTTACAGAGTAACTGGAAATACACCAGTAATTATATATGTTCTAAGAAAAAAATATATCTAAATGATAAATGTTTTATCATACCACTGAAAGTACTATATTGAGAAACTAAAAATAAACATTAAAAAAAATGAAACATTAAAATAGCTTTTGTTAATAAGTGCTATGAACAGAAATAAGCAAATTGTCCCCGAAATATTTTCACAGGATTGAGAAGATAAGGAAAGCTTCTTAAATCCGTTTTAGAAAACACTTTTTTTTAATTAAAAATGAACACAATAATTGTATTTGTTTGGGTCTACATATGATGAAAATAGTAATGAACTGTATAGAAAATACTGAAATGTTTTAACACTGCTTCAAGAACAAGAATTCTAACGTTTGAAAGTTGTTGTATGCTAAGCATTAAAACTCATAACAAGTGACAAATTTAGTTTAACAACAATACAAATTAAGGGATGGGTATGTGGCTGTAAAGTACAAGACTTGCCTACAGACTTAGTTTTGGTTCATCAGGCATCTCTCTCGTTCACTAACCTTCAGCTATTTCCTTTAATTTTTAATATTGCTTTCCTATGCAATTGTTTAATTCTTCAGAAAATGTACCACAAATGGTGAGGAAAACTACCCTTTCACAGCTTCAGAAGTACAGAATCATTGGTTTGTTATCTTAAAAACAGAGGCTCATTTTTGCCAGCATCCATTGCAAAACACCCAAAAAGACTCATGTTGATCCATTGCTAGAAAATTGCTCTTTGAGAGAGATAGAGGGACTTGGGACAATTGAATGTCATCATTTCTCTACATGGAGCCAATCCATTTCAAATTCATTTGGGTAGAGATACCAGGCTCAGTATAATACCCTTCCTTCCCTTCCAGCATCTCTGTTCAAGCTTCATCTTCACTTTCTCCTGAAATGACTATCCCTGTTTTGGTCATTTTGTTTGCATTCTGTTGCATTCTGGTACTTTGCCTAACCTGGTCTTCTTTTTTTTTAATTAATGTATTATTGATATACACTCTTACAAAGGTTTCACATGAAAAAATAATGTGGTTACTACATTCACCCATGTTATCGAGTCCCCCCATACCCCATTGCAGTCACTGTCCATGAGTGTAGTAAGACGCCACAGAGTCCCTATTTACCTTCTCTGTGTTACACTGTCTTCCCTGTGACCCCCACACACACCATGTGCATAAATCATGATACTCCTCAAACCTGGTCTCCTTCTCTCCCAATCCCTCCTCCCACAACCCTCCCCTTTGGTAACTGCTAGTTCCTTCTTGGAGTCTGTGAGTCTGCTGCTGTTTTGTTCCTTCCGTTTTGCTTCGTTGTTATACTCCACAAATGAGGGAAATCATTTGGCAGTTGTCTTTCACTGAGCATATCCTCTAGCTCCATCCATGTTGTTGCAAATGGTTGGATTTGTTTCTTTCTTATGGCTAAATAGTATTCCATTATGTATATGTACCACATCTTCTTTATCCATTCATTTACTGATAGACACTTAGGTTGCTTCCATATCTTGGCTATTATAAATAGTGCTGTGATAAACATAGGGGTGCATATGTCTTTTTCAAACTGGGCTACTGCATTCTTAGGGTAAATTTCTAGGAGTGGAATTCCTGGGTCAAATGGTATTTCTATTTTTAGTTTTTTGAGGAACCTCCATATTGCTTTACACAATGGTTGAACTAGGTTACATTCCCATATCCCAGTCTTCTATAGATCTGACTCTTCAAATGGATCAGTGTGTTTTTCTAAACCTGTCAGTCAAGAACGTACCTTTGGGTTGTCCTTCAAGTCATCTCCATGGTCACTGGTTAGATCCTCTCCACTTGTGAGCCACACACACTGTGGAGCAGAGCCAGACCTACCCAAAAAGGGATTTGGGGCGTTAGTTCATTTTTTTCTTCTGATTTTGCTCCCTACATCTGTACTGCTTTTCTTGTGCAAGAACACTCTTAACACCAAGCTACATCAGGTTTACTAATGGAATAAGCAGATTTTGTTTCCCAGAAGAAAATCCTGTTTCTTTTCCATATAGTTGATGACAACTATACCCTCCAACATCCACTCTTCACATATTTTATGGTTGAGGTGAAACATTCTCACAGAAATGAAAAATACCTCTGTCTATGAACTAAATTTTTAAGAATATAGACTTCCGGGAAGATGGCGGCATGAGCAAGGCATCAGAAATCTTCTCCCAAAACTATATATATCTATGAAAATACAGCAAATACAACTATTCCTAAAAGAGAGACCAGAATACACAGGAAAGCGCACAGCATGCAGCTATACCTGAGAGGACAATGCACTCCCCAGGTGGGTAAGACGGAGCAGAGACCCGACGGGACCCAAGCACTCACCCACCCCAGCGCACCAGCGGAAGGAGAGGATTCAGAGCCAGGAGGGAGTGGAAGTACCCTCCGCAAAATAACCAGCCCTGGTGATCTGCGCGGGGAGCACTGACACACATCGCGTAGTGTAGCAGAGATTGGAGAGACAGAGGGTGCAGGACCTGAGCGGGGAACGTGCCAGGGTGCTTGCAGCAGGCTCCCGGGAAGGAAAAAAAAAGAAAGCGCGCCCTTTTCTTCAGCGGTCTTAAAGAGACATGAGAACAGGGAAGGAGATGGATCACAGTGGCACACTCAACCCAGCAGCCTGGGAGTCCTGGGGAGTTTCAGACCCCTTAGCTGGCAACTCGGAAAGGGTGACCGCACTTAGACTTCCCAAAGAGATCAACAGCATCCCATTTGCTCCCACCCCAGCCAGAGCAATAAAGGGCCCTGTGGAGCGGCGTGGCCACGGCAGCGGAATAGTGGAGCAACAGTGCCACCTACAGCATCCCCACAGAATCTACTCCCAGAGGGCGTTTTTTTTTTCTTTTTTTCTTTTTTTTTTGTTTTTTTTTGTTTTTTATTCTTTCTTTTTTCTTTTCTTTTCTCTCTTTTATTTTATTTCTTTCTTTCTTTGCTTTTTTTTTCTTTTTAAAGTCTTAAAGAGCCCAGCTGACATACGTGGCAACTACCAGCGACCACTTCTATAGTCATGAAAAGACAGAGGAATATGCTCCAAACTAAGATCAACCAGACAACCCCAGAGAGGGAGCCTGAAGCGATGGAAATGCACAGTCTTACTGAAAAAGAATTCAGAATAAAAGTCATAACCATACTGATGGGTCTACAGAGAAATGTGCAAGAGCTGAGGGAGGAAGTGAGGGAAGTGAGGAAAGACAATGTAGAAATCAGACAAGCGATCAATGGGCTTAACAGCAGACTGGATGAGATGCAAGAGGCTGTTAATGGAATAGAAATCAGAGAACAGGAAAACAGAGAAGCTGAGACAGAGAGAGATAAAAGGATCTCTAGGAATGAAAGAATATTAAGACAACTGTGTGACCAATCCAAACGGAACAATATTCGCATTATAGGAGTACCAGAAGAAGAAGAGAGACAAAAAGGGATAGAAAGTGTGTTTGAAGAAATAATTGCTGAAAACTTCCCCATGCTGGGGAAGGAAATAGTCTCGCTGTCCACAGAAGGCAACAGATCTCCCAACACAAGGGCCCCAAGGAAGACAACACCAAGACACATAATAATTAAAATGGCAAATATCAAAGATAAGGACAGAGGATTAAAGGCAGCTAGAGAGAGAAAAAAGATAACCTACAAAGGAAAACCCATAAGACTATCATCAGACTTCTCAACAGAAATCTTACAGGCCAGAAGAGAATGGCATGATATATTTAACATAATGAAACAGAAAGGCCTCGAACCAAGAATATTGTATCCAGCACAATTGTCATTTAAATACGACGGAGGGATTAAACAATTTCCAGAGAAACGAAAGTTGAGAGAGTTTGACTCTCATAAACCACCACTACAGGATATCTTAAACGGACTGCTCTAGGGGAAAGCACTCATAAGGCTAAAAATATGTCACCAGAGAAAATAAAATCATAGAAAAGAAAGCAGACCATCCAAATACTAACTAAAGGCAAAGAATAAAACACCTATTATAGAAAGAATGGAGGAGGAAGAATAAGAAGGGAGAAAAATAAAGAAACATCAGATGGTGTTTACACTAACTTAACAAGAAAGTTAAGTTAGATAGTTAGATAGTAAAGAAGCAATCCTTGAACCTTTGGTAACCACGAATCTAAAGCCAGCAATGGCAACAAGTACATATCTATCGATAATCACCCTAAATGTAAATGGACTGAATGCACCAATCAAAAGACACAGAGTAACAGAATGGATAAAAAAGCAAGACCCATCTATATGCTGCTTACAAGAGACTCACGTGAAACACAAAGATATATACACAGACTAAAAGTGAAGGGATGGAAAAAGATATTTCATGCAAACAACAAGGAGAAAAAAGCAGGTGTTGCAGTACTTGTATCAGACAAAATAGACTGCAAAATGAAGAAAGTAGCAAGAGATAAAAAAGGATATTACATAATGATAAAGGGGTCAGTCCAACAAGAAGATATAACTGTTATAAATATGTAGGCACTCAGCACAGGAGGACCTACATATGTGAAACAAATACTAACAGAATTAAAGGAGGAAATAGATAGCAATGCATTCATTTTAGTAGACTTCAAAACACCACTCATTCGAAAGGACAGATCAACCAGACAGAGAATAAGTAAAGACACAGAGGCACTGAACAACACCCTAGAACAGATGGGGCTAACAGATGTCTACAGAACTCTGCACCCAAAAGTAGCAGGATACACATTCTTCTCAAGTGCACATGGAACATTTTCCAGAATAGACCACATACTAGGCCACAAAAAGAACCTCAGTAAATTCAAAAATGTTGAAATCCTACCAACCAACTTCTCAGATCACCAAGGTATAAAACTAGAAATAAATTTTAGAAAGAAACCAAAAAGGCTCACAAATGCATGGAGACGTAACAACATTCTCCTAACTATTCAATGAGTTAATGACTAAATCAAAACAGAAATCAAAGAATATATGGAGACTAATGACAACAACAACACAAAGCCACAACTTCTGTGGGATGCAGCAAAGGCAGTTCTAAGAGGAAAGTATATTGCAATCCAGGCCTATTTAAAGAAGGAAAAACATTCCCAAATGAATAGTCTAAAGACACAGTTACTGAAATTGGAAAAAGAAGAACAAATGAGGCCCAAAAACACCAGAAGGAAGGACATAATAAAGATTAGGGAAGAAATAAATAAAATTGAGAACAAAACAATAGAAAAAAATCACTGAAACCAAGAGATGGTTCTTTGAAAAAATAAACAAAATAGATAAACCCTAGCCAGACTTATTAAGAGAAAAAGAGAATCTACACAAATAAACAGAATCAGAAATGAGAAAGGAAAAATAATGATGGGCCCCACAGAAATACAAAGAATTATAAGAGAATATTATGAGAATCTATATGCTAACAAGCTGGAAAACATAGAAGAAATGGACAACTTCTTAGAAAAATACAACCTTCCAAGACTGACCAAGCAAGAAACAGAAAAACTAAACAGACCAATCACCAGCAATGAAATTGAATTGGTAATCAAAAAACTACCCAAGAACAAAACCCCGGACCAGATGGATTCACCTCTGAATTCTACCAGACATATAGAGAAGAAATAACAACCATTCTCCTTAAAGTTTTCCAAAAAATAGAAGAGGAGGGAATACTTCCAAATTCATTCTATGAAGCCAGCATCACTCTAATACCAAAACCGGGCAAAGACCTCACCAAAAAAGAAAATTACAGACCAATATCCCTGATGAACGTAGATGCAAAAATACTCAACAAAATATTAGCAAACCGAATTCAAAAATAAATCAAGAGGATCAGACACCATGATCAAGTGGGATTCATCCCAGGGATGCAAGGATGGTACAACATTCGAAAATCCATCAACATCATCCACCACATCAACAAAAAGAACAAAAACCACATGATCATCTCCATAGATGCTGAAAAACCATTTGACAAAATTCAGCATCCATTCATGATTAAAACTCTCAACAAAATGGGTATACATGGCAAGTACCTCAACATCATAAAGGCCATATATGACAAACCCACAGCTAACATCATACTTAACAGCAAGAAGCTGAAAGCTTTTCATCTAAGATCGGGAACAAGACAGGAGGCCCACTCTCTCCACTGTTATTCAACATAGCACTAGAGGTCTTAGCCACAGCAATCAGACAAAACAAAGATATACAAGGCATCCAGATTGGTAAAGAAGAAGTCAAATTGTCACTATTTGCAGATGACATGATACTGTACATAAAAAACCCTAAAGATTCCATTCCAAAACTACTTGAACTAATATATGTATTCAGCAAAATTCCAGGATACAAAATTAACACACAGAAATCTGTTGCTTTCCTATACACTAACGATGAACTAACAGAAAGAGATATCAGAAAAACAGTTCCATTCACAATTGCATAAAAAAGAAAAAAATACCTAGGAATAAACCTGATGAAGGAAGTGAAAAACCTGTACTCTGAAAACTACAAGACACTCCTAAGAGAAATTAAAGAGGACACTAACAAATGGAAATGCATCCCATGCTCTTAACTAGCAAGAATAAATATTGTCAAAATGGCTATACTACCTAAAGCAATCTACACATTCAGTGCAATCCCTACCAAACTACCAACAGCTTTCTTCAGTGAACTGGAACAAATAATTCTAAAATTCATATGGAACCACAAAAGACCCCAAATAGCCAAAGCAATCCTGAGAAGGAGGAACAAAACAGGGGGAATTATGATCCCTGACTTCAGGCTCTACTACAAAGCCACAGTAATCAAGACAATTTGGTATTGGCACAAAAACAGACCCACAGAGCAGTGGAACAGAATAGAAAATCCAAACATTAACCCAAACATATACAGTCAATGAATATTTGATAAAGGAGCCTTGAATATACGATGGGGAGATGACAGCCTCTTCAGCAGCTGGTGTTGAAAAACTGGACAGCTACATGTAAGAGAATGAAACTGGACTACTGTCTAGCCCCATTCACAAAGGTAAACTCAAGGTGTATCCAAGACCTGAATGTAAATCATGAAATCGTAAAACTCTTAGAAAAAAACATAGGCAAAAATCTCTTGGACATAAACATGAGTGACTTCTTCATGAACATATCTCCCCGGGCAAGGGAAACAAAAGCAAAAATGAACCCGTGGGACCATATCAAGCTGAAAAGCTTCTGTACAGCAAAGGACACCATCAGTAGAACAAGAAGACATCCTACAGTATGGGAGAATATATTCATAAATGACGTATCCGATAAGGGGTTGACATCCAAAATATATAAAGAACTCATGCACCTTAACAAACAAAAAGCATATAATCCAATTAAGACATGGGCAGAGGACATTAATAGACACTTCTCTAAAGAAGAAATTCAGGCAGTCAACAGGCACATGAAAAGATGCTTCACATCGCTAATCATCAGAGAAATGCAGATTAAAACCACAATGAGATATCACCTCACACCAGTGAGGATAGCCAACATCCAAAACACAAATAACAACAAATGTTGGTGAGGATGTGGCGAAAAGGGAACCCTCCTACACTGCTGGTGGGAATGCAAATTAGTTCAACCATTGTGGAAAGCAGTATGGAGGTTCCTCAAAAAACTCAAAATAGAAATACCATTTGACCCAGGAATTCCACTCCTAGGAATTTACCCTAAGAATGCAGCAGCCCAGTTTGAAAAATACATATGCACCCCTATGTTTATCCCAGCACTATTTACAATAGCCAAGAAATGGAAGCAACCTAAGTGTCCATCAGTAGATGAATGGATAAAGAAGAGGTGGTACATATACACAATGGAATATTATTCAGCCATAAGAAGAAAACAAATCCTACCGTTTGCAACAACATGGATGGAGCTAGAGGGTGTTATGCTCAGTGAAATAAGCCAGGCCAAAAAAGCCAAGTATCAAATGATTTCACTCATATGTGGAGTATAAGAACAAAGAAAAAAACTGAAGGAACAAAACAGCAGCAGTCTCACAGAACCCAAGAATGGACTAATAGTTACCAAACAGAAAGGGACTGGGGAAGATGGGTGGGAAGGGAGGGATAAGAGGGAAAAAGGGGCATTACGATTAGCAGATGTAATGTTGTGGGGGAGCACGGGAAGGGCTGTACAACTCAGAGAAGACAAGTAGTGACTCTATAGCATCTCACTACGCTGATGGACAGTGACTGTAATGGGGTTGGTGGGGGGGATCTGATGAAGGGGGTAGTTTAATAACCATAATGTTACACATGTAATTGTAGATTAATGATACCAAAATAAAGTATTAAAAAGAATATATCCTCCACAATAAATACCATTAGCAATATATATTCATTTTTATCATTGAAAATTTGAAGGATCAATTTTCTCTATTCTTATACTGAGACTATGCAAACAGTTTTGTATACTAAAACGTTTTTTTCTTAATGCTAAATTTATAAAATGCTTCACGATTACTTTACTATTTTAATCCTATATTCTCTATGCATATGCAAATGTAATTACATATTTTTATCATTTGTTCTAGGAAAAACATTATTAGTATCTATTTGTGATCAAGAAAACTCACTACATTCTCAAACATTCTGTGGCTTACAACTACTCATATTCATGGCTATTATGCTTTCTTGATTGATGTGTAAATGAAAATACTATTTCTGGTGGAAGAATGAGGCAGGAAAGTTTAGTCTTTGAGGACTAAGTCCTTTATTGAATATTATAGGGCTGCCAAACAAATTACAATGGGTACTTCATTTTCCTTCTGCTTTCCCTTCACAAAGTACTCATGTGTTTCTGCATGGATGGAAACATAGAACAGAAGTCACAGAAATGTTTCAGAAAGGGAAAAGGCTTAGGAAAGAGCAGCAGTTTTCTCCTAATTATTCTAGAATAGTCATTTGAATTCATTCATTCAACAGACTGACATTTTAATCCCTTCTAGGTCCTGGCACTATTCTAGATAGTTTGGTAGCGTGCACAATAATAGGCAAGGTCTATACTCTCGTGCTTCTTCCATTCTAGTGGAAAAGACTGCTGATAAACAGTAAATAAACAAGTAAAACAAGCAAAATAATTTAAAGAGTGGTAAAGGCTCAGAGAAATAAAACAGTTATGAGATAGAAATCTTCTGGAGCAAAAGGTTATTTTAGGTTGAGTGTTCATAGAAAGCTTCTCAGAGGAGGTAATATTTCCACTGAGATTAGAGTAACAAGACAGAAGTCATCTGTGTTAAAATCTAGAATGGGAAATTCACTGTTTCAGTTGCATTTTGTCCTTCAAATATATCAGACTCAGTACAGGCTTGGAGTCTCTTTGTCAGCAGTCCTCTCCTCCTTGAATTAGAACCCATCAAGATATCAGGTGGCTTAGAAGAGGATGAAATTAATATGTATGGAGAGAAGGATGTATGGGAAAATGGATGTTAAATCTATTCAACAGTGCTGGGAATCACTGTGCAGTGCTGTGGGGACAGATATTAAATTTACTCCTAGTGTTCTGGAAGAGGAAATGGGTGTGTCTGTGGACTGAAATGGAAAATATTACTTGTGGTGACTTATGGGGTTTCTTATGAGTTAGTTAGATATATTAATATATTATTAATAAATTTAAACAGTATTTATTAATACAATGTATTGTGTATCAGCAATTAATTAATATAATATTTAATATATATTAATAAAACCTTTATTATGTTGGGGTAGGAATTCAGACTTCTTTATGGAAATTTTAAGTTAAGGATACGTATTAGACATTCTGTCTTCCTACTGTCTATAACATCAACCACTGTTAGTAAATTACTTGACGACCCTTCTTAACTTGTTTCCTACCAACATCACAATTTTGCTACAAGTAAATCTGTCCCCTTCACAAGCTCCAGATGTGTTTCCTTCCTAATCTGTGCCAGTCAACACATGACATTCCTCCAGCAACTATTTTGTCTAGGCATGGACAAGTAACCTTAGACCCATCATGCTAAGGCAAAGATCATATATTTCATGTCTGTAGGGAACTAGCTTTAGAATGCCTTCACATTGTGGTGACAAACCACAGAAGATGGGCGACAGTGTTGGTCCTTAATACAACTGAATCGACTGACTCTGGAGCTATACTACTACGGGACTTCCTGTTACATAAGGCATTAAACTTCTCTATTGTTTAACACAGTTTAAATGGGGAATTTTGTTACTTGCAGCCAAAAGTTTCCACACTGACACTGTGTGAACAAGGATGAAAAATAGCAATTCTACCTGTTTGGTCCTAATGCATATAAAGGAGTTTATGGGCTGACTGAACATATACAAGGCTCCAGTTTGATTAAATTAACAAGGTAACAGTGACAATCTCACCCTCCACCTCACACATGTTTCTGCCAACATCAAGGCTCAGGGCCATCACTCTAGCTCAAAAAACTGAAAGGACGATCAAACGCCACGGCCACCCACACCACAGCTCCCACCTCTAGGAAGGTAAGCTTTTTAGGGCTACCTTTATGTAATGCGTTTGTGGTTACACAGGTTGAAAACAACAACAACATACAGCTACACCAAGCACAGATTTTTCCAAGTAATTTAATAAGTATTAGTCTTAACATTTGCATATGATATATGCACAAGACATTCTCTCTAAAACAATGTACTATATATATATGTATTTGAAAGGCTAAAACCCTACTTAGTGAGTCAGCTAATTCTAATTTTCATTATATTAGACTATGGCCATATAAACCTAGTTGATACAAATAAATGGGCTATTTAAATTGACAATAGATGTGACACAAAGAAAAATTACTTAAATCTATGGGCTTGTATTTGTAGAAGCAGATATCCCCGTTTTCATTATCAATTTCTCCTATTTTTTGCCTTATGAGTTATGTCCTTTTTATGAGCGATCTGCAAGGTCACAAAAGGAAAAGATAGAAGTCTACTTCTGTGAAATCTGCTCAGAAATTTCACAAAAAGCCTCAAGTAATAAATCATGACTCAGAGAATGTCAAGAAGTTGAAGTAGTATTCACCTCATTTGAAAGTACATCTTGTTCATTCTGAGGAGTTGTAACAGGGCTTTCAGTTCTGTCCTAAACTGACTATTTTTCTACTCCATTTCTTGGTATGGAGGTCAGAGAACTGTTTAATTACATTCCTCTTCTCTCTATTCTAACAACAAACTCTTTTAATGATAACCTGCTAAATATTAAAAGCATTAAATAGCTATAATTTAGTGTTGAAAATAGCATAGTCCTATTATAAAACTTCATTCAAAGGATAGAAGTCTGATAAATATAGTCCATGTCTGAAAACAATAACTTTAATTTAAAAAATTTCATTACATTTTTGCAATTGCTGTTTGAATACTCCAACATGTAAAATTTACTTTCTTACCAAGGTTTTTAAGCTATTGACTCCATTTAGAGACCTTCAGATGCATTTTCTTTTTCTTTTTTAACATTGTACATAAAGCTATATTTCACCAACTAACCTACAACAAAGTTGGACACAGTAGGAGTCAGTAAAGTTTGAGAGAATCTTTTGAGTTTTGAGTAACCCATGGAAAAATATAAGGCATTGATTTTCATTTCTTTTTAATTAATGACATAAATATGAAATAAGAAATTTAAATGAAAAGAATATTAAAGTCCTACCTTAAGAAAAAATTGAAATTTGAAAGAAAAGTTAGAAAAGTAAAATTTGAAAGATAGTAATAATTTAAGAGAGAGAGTGTATGTTTCTTTGTGTGTGTGTGTGTGTGTGTGTGTGTGTGTGTGTGTGTGTGTGTGTGGTGGGTTCATAGGTTGGGGATTCAGGAAGTGGGGTATGGCAAAGGTGGGGAGTAAAATAAAATTCCACTTGGAAAGTCAGAGACTGGAGAAAATATTTCTAATGCATCCAACCACTGTAGTCAGAGGTAAATTTTGGGTAATTTAGTGACATTTGGTGACTGAATGTGCATGTAGATGAGTTGAAGAGGAATACAAGTTTTCAGAACCTATTCATTCCCTTTTGCTTTGCTTGTGAAAACAAGAATAGGAGAGACCCATTTGTAGGGAAGATGAGTGATTAGAGTGTTTTAGATTTCTTAAGTTTCCTGAGTTTAGGCAACAATGAAACATGTAATGGGTAAGGAATAGTTGTACCTAATGAAAATGGTTGAAACTGTAGTGAAGGGTCTTATCTTTCCAAATCATTTGAATATTAATACTGATTACATCATATAAGAACATGTTCAATTTTTGGATGCTTTACAAATTATGAAAGCTATATCAATGCAGGTACAACCTATGTATAAATGTAAGCTAGCTTTTGTACAAGAAAAATGCAAACTTAATGTTTGTCCTTTAAGACTTACTCTTTTAATGGATAGACTGATTAGAATTTACAGATTGCATATCAAGATTGCCTGGAAATTCCAATCTACATCCTGTGGAAGTAAAAGCCCTCATGAACATTTTCTGTGAATTCTTTAGGGAAAGAAAGTGGACTCAGATTCTCAAATCATCTATAAATGTCACCTCAGGGAACCTACAGTAACATACTTGTCATTGTGAAATCAAGTCTCTACTGCTATTTCCCAGTAAAAAGGAATCATTAAGCATATCCAGGAGTATCATAGATTTTACTTAGTAATTTGAAGGTATGGAGACTAGAGGTTTACATTATAATCAGAAACAATGTCAACAGAAAATTCTGTTTTAAAAAATACCTTTTGACTATTCTATTCCAGGAATGTTTGAAATAGGCCTTCATGTCCGTAGAAACCACCTTTATACCATCTTGCTAATTTCTCTTATCTTCCTTGATTCTTCTCAGTGGTAATAAAATTAAAAAATTTAAAAAATGTCTTCTGATCACTTCTATTTGAGCCATGTAACTATATCTATGTTGTCTTCCCTTCCCACCCCAAATGATTTAATTTTTTTCTATACAAAGAAAGTCTATTACCTAAAACAAATATATGGAATGGCATTAGTGTAAAATAGTGCAAAATAAACATTACTAATAAAATGTAAAGATATCTTCTAATGTTGTATCAGAATTTAGTTAGAAATATTTGGTTCAAAGTCCAGTGAACGAACCTCAAAAGGTTTTGTTAATTTGCAGGGGAACCATCCCACTGAATACTGGTAGCACCTTCAAGTCTGTGGTCATCAAAAAGCCCAACACATTTAGGAGGCTTTCTGCAGCGTGTGAGACCTTCCCTTTAAGAACCACTTAATTAACATAAACAAGAGAGCCTGTACAGAATCTCTGTACCCACTGCCTACCTCAGAGGTCACCTTGGATTAAAAGCAAAAAAGATCTTACAAGGGAGCAAAACTCAGGAAAGGAAGATTTATGGATAAAGAAACTTAATCCACTGCTAGGCCGCAGATATTAATGATATCGATATGAACCACATCTCTGGTTCTTCCTGTTTTGAAATGGAAGCTTTTATTGAGATTAGACTGTTATATTTTGAGAGGAGAATGTTACCTAGGCAAAACTAGGCTACATCTGTATATAATTGAAAGGAATGAACAATCACCTAGAGACCCAGACTCACAGCTGAATTCAGAAAGTACTTGTTTTAGGCTGTTTTACTTTGGGGATGGTGCGAGTGCACTTTTAGACACACAACGAACATGTCTGCATGTGTTTATACAAGAAAAAGGATATGTATGGATATTGGGTAATCAAAGTGGTGACCATCATAGACACATCTATTTGTGTCCTAGTAACAATTCCCCATTTATTGCAATAGTGTAGTTGGATTTTGCTTTAGGGTAACTTCACTTTGTCTTCTATTATGTCATTTGAAAGAACTGAACTCCAACAACCACACTCCTGCCCATAGGAATGTGCAGATGGACCATGCTGTGGTCTGGATTAGAGAAAATTTTTCTGTATGTTAGGATGTTCTAGAAGCTACTAGGAAGTCCCACATCATTTGAATTGGTTGTATGCATGTGAAGCCTGGAAAGCCTGGAAAAGCTTCACACACTTTCAAACCATATAGGAAGAGTTAACAACTGCATGGCAAGCTACTACACGGATTCAGGAAGGAAACCCTGCAAAGGCAGAGTTCAGAGACTACGAGTAATGGGAAGTCTGGTGCCCTGCAAAGGCCACCAAATCAAGTCACATTGGAAACTCAGTTTACTTCTGAAATTTCAGTTACATGAGCTAATAAGTACCTCTTTATGATTTAAGTCATTCCAAATTAAATTTTGATCATTTGCAACCAGAAGAATTTCAACTGTTTCAGATACTATTAGATGTTCTACAGAAAGGAAGCATTTGCAGAAGAAAATTCACCATGGTGCTAGAACATACTCCACCACAATGCCGGCAACTTGCACGCTGTTGACTCATCTTCTCTACTCCTAAAAAGGATTAGGAAGAAGTTACCAATGAGCTCATACTGTTACCTTACCCTCCTTCCCCACCCTATGTGATCCTGACCCACAGATCAAACCTGAGTGGAAAAGGGGTGCCATCGGTGAATATGTGTATGGGGTGGGGGGTGTGAGTAGACATGGCTCTGAATCCTATAACCTCTATTGTCAAAGCAATGCTATTTTTATATGTTTATATATTTAACAAATTACATATTTAGATATCCCATTAAAATTAATTTGAAGGAAAAGAACATTCAGTTACTTAAAAATGAAAGAGAATTTTAGAGTAAAATTTGGGAATCCAAATTCTGTAACTTACAGACATATTCATTTTTCCACTAAATGCTTGGAAGTTATGAAACCAGAACACTCAAAGATCAACTAAGATGATCTCTGAACATGTTGGGATATGGGCAGAACTATAAGATTGCACAAGTTTAAGCTTGGACATTAGTGACAAACCATACACATTCTGTTCTCATTGCCTCATCCTTTGGAATCACTTTGACTTAATCACTTCCAGCCTCTTAGGGAAAATTTTGCTCTTACATGTAATTAATCAATTGAAAACCAACTTGAGAATACTTGCTGGGGAGACACTTAAATCCATACAAGAGCTTTAACAGGTCAAACTTGGCCTTTCCACAGATCCTTTCTCAAACCCAAATTAGAATGTATTTTGGAGCATTCAATTTAGCACTGACTACTGGGGCTTTGCACTAAAAATATAAAGCCAAAACCTCATTAGACTATGGAATCCACATAAAAACTTATTGGAATTTAAATACAACAAATTCAAGACCTGAAGTTGGGAAAAAATTTTCCCTATAACTGAATCCTTGGATTTGCTTCCCTGTTTCCTAAGGGCTCTGTGGCCTTCCCACATCTTCAGAGATCCTCATGGTGCCCACTCATGGGTGCCCAGGCCATAATCTATGTAGCTGAATGCCAGCCTGTGGCTCCCACATGGAGCCTGAGTCATCACCTCCAGGTAACTGTGCGATCTTTGTTATTGCCAAGGCCTTGCTCCCCGACATTCGTTGCTCACCAAGGCCTGAAACTTTTTCACCACCCTGGAGACTAGTGACATGGCTGAAACCTTTTCAGATGGTTGCTTAAGGTCGGCCCCTGGTTGAGACTTGCATATACTATCTTAAGGCCAGGACTATTTTGAGATCTTGAGTAATTTAATTAAGGTCTGGGAAGTGTAGCCTTCTACAGAAACAGCAAAGCATGTATACAAAACACCCTCTCTGTAGCCTAAACAAATAAGGCCAGCTCAGACAAGACCATATACTGCCCAAGTCCAAATGCCCTGCCTACAGATCAAAGTCCAGTGTCCAAAGCTGAAGCCATGAACCTGACCCAAGAGAAAGCCCTCTCCATTATGTAAATTTTGCTCTCCAAATGCCCCAGCACTTTCTAAATTGAACTGACACCTCCCTGCTTCCAATACTGTAGGCCCTCCTCTAATCACAGCATTAATGCAGTTTGTAAATAATAACATGGATAAATACAAGACAATTTTCCCAAGGATTAGCATACTCCCAAGAAAGAGGATAAGGAAGTGGACTGTGTATGCCTGCTCACGTTCTCCTCCCAAATCCACTAATCTTCCTCTTCTGGGAAGGAATGAATGAGACATGGAGAGAGTTAAGAAATATTAGCTCTTGGGATCATTTTACATTGAAAAATCTCTACAGTAAAGGGATAATCACCTTTCTATTAGTAGTGCAGAGTGAAAATTAGCTTTAATTCTTTTATCTTCAGGTCTTACCAGTTTAGTGTTTTAGATATCATAATGTTATAAGAAAATTTTTCAAAATGAATGATCCATGTATTTTTAGTGGATATTTTATAGATCATTGAGAAAGTCAGCGATCAAGAAGTCATTCAAGATTCAGCTCTTTTGTAGGATACACACCAGTCTCTGAGCCTCTAAGTGGCAGGATTACAAATTATTTTTATTTTCTTCTAAACATCTTTATAAACTCAAAGACTATATATATATAATATATATATATAAACATAATACTCAATTATGTATTTTTATGTATTTAGATACAACTTTACTTGTTTAAAAGTAATTATTTTAAAACTAATGTCTTTCCCAGCAAAGCTTCTCATAGCTGCCAATACAAGAGTATTTAAAGTGAAACATACTACATGAGTGCACAAGGAAGACAACTTATGCAGCCCACCCTTGTGCATTCATATACTCCTTTTACTCCTTAAATTGACTTATTTTAATTGTAGTTCATGATGTTGAGCCGCAGGGTGTGTCAACATAATTTAAAATATACAATTAAAAATATACTACTATTTAAAAGTTTTACTTATATTGATGTCTTCTCTTTACCTTCAAAAACATATTAACAAACATGCAATTTAAGACATGTTTGTTTCACTGGCTGAGAAAAGGATAATGTGCTTGCATTTATTATTATGATTGCATTATACATATGTATATATACACACACACATGTTTATATCCATACATATTATGCACACACACACACATATCTCAATGAACAATATGAAATGTAAGCACAAACACTGTGCCATTTAATTTCTTTGAACTCTGTACTTCAGCTACTGGGGAATCAAAGTATTTTCAGGGATATATTAGCTGGTACACTTTTTAATAGCCTTTTCATTCTCAAACCCTTTTATTTCACAAGTATTCCATTTTCGAAGATAAGGCCATGATAACACATATGTTAACATATACCCAAAGCCAATAGTGAGAGAGTAGTAGCTGTAGTAGATTTGAGATGACTACAATATTTTGCCCCATTCTTTTATAGATAACATTAAATTCTCTTTTCCTTTAATCAAGACTGACTTTCATGACAATGGAATGTGATGAAAGCCACATTTTCAGACTTAGTACACTATTTTTGGGACTCCTGAGCTTCCATGTAAGGATACTGATTATCCAGAGACCAACATGTTGGAGAGGTATGCTCTCGATAAGCAGTGGAATCTACTTTGCCAACTACCACTGCCAAGGTCTCAGCCATCTTGGACCCTCCAGATGGGCTTATACATCAGTTGGATCTCACTGAGTGATACTCGTGATGTCACAGGGAATAGAAGAATCTCCCAGTTGATGGCTGCCTGAATTCCTAATTCACAATGGCTGCTGCATAAGCCACTCTATTTTGGCATCGTTTGTTAGTCAGCTATAACTGACTGGTACAAATGTCTAGATATAACCTGTATGAGAAGGCATGAGAATTGTTTGTGTCTACTGTCAGTAAAATTGTCAAAAATTGCTTATGAATTTCCTAATCCTCTACTCTATACCAGTGATTTCACAAGCTTTCCTTTTCCTTTTCTAACATGATACAATTAAAGGATGATTCTGCCTATTGAAAAGACTGCCATTAGTATCACTGCTTGTTTGATCTGCCTCATATCTAATTTAGACTGTGGTTTGTGGTATGTCCCAATGCAGTTGTTATAATTCAGTTCCTTTCTCTTCTCATGATAACCACTATATCTAAATCATTGTCCATAAATCTCTACTTTGTGCTATAAAAAAATGTCAAAGATATACATTGAAACTGAAAAAAGATCATGGCAGTAGACACCAAACACAAACACAAAAACAAACAACAGCTAAACATCTATAATCATAACCCACTTCCGTGACCTGATTCAAATGATTCACCATTTCTATCTTTGGCAAGATTAGAGGCCTGGATATAAAAACATATTTAATTTAATCTGTTAACATATATAATATAATCCTTTGTATTTTACTTATTTTAATACAGATACCTACTTTATTAATTTCAAAATTTTGTGATTCACATCTAAATTTTTTCACCCATATATTTGTCTAGGATTTTGCTTTTCATCAATGAATATACTAATGTATATATTAATATACTAATGAATATGATAATGTATACCCTATTATCATTACACTTGATTTCTTATTTACATTGGCTTAATATAGCTTTTTATCCTGTTTTTATTTCCAAGATACCTCACTCTTTTGTCTCTGGTACTATATTTTTCAAATTGTTTTTTTATTTGATGTTCCAAGTAAATGTATAAATTCAGCTCCATATTGTAAATGAGGACAATGAAAATTAAAAAGGGTAAGACATTTCTCAGTCACTTAGCTTTTTAGACAGGATTTAAAAGCAAATTGCTTTTGGCTGGGCTCTTAACTGTGTTTACCACCACTGGCCCCAAACTAATATATTTCACTATATCATCAAACTTTGGTTTTTCAGTATTTGGTGTGACAGAAGAGACAGGAAGGATATCTACTCAGAAGTCACCTCAAGTTTTTAAAAGCCCCAATCTTTCTAAATTCTGGTCATAATTTTAATTCCATCTGTGCCAAAATAATTGCAGTTTGCCAATGATATACTTTTTACTGCCTATTGTCTTTTTTCATGCTGGCCCTCCTGTTTGCATTAAACTTTACAAGTTCTTTCCCATGGAAATGACTACCTTAAGTTGGGGTCTCAGCTTAGAGCTGACCTTTTCCTCTGATCTCCCCAGCCTAAGGCAGTTAGACATCTCTCCACTTCCCACACACTTCATTCTCTTCCCCTATAAAGTGGATACGGTAGTACACCCTAATTTATAAGTTGATATTAATATTAAATGAGATGAAGTATGTCAAGCTCTTAGAACAGTATATATTGGTCATATATTCTCTCAAAATACATATTCCCTAATACATCTTTAAACATTTCAACATGCATAACAGCTAATTAAATATAAATGATGATTGATATGATATGAATACTGTATTTTTTACGACAATGGGAAGATTACAGAAAGCTGACAGTCATTAAGGCAGCATTTGCCCCTTGAAAGCAGCAGTAACAGAAAGATGATATTTGGGTTAAGGGTGTTTGTTTTTCAAAAAAGATAAAATAGTAAGGAGAAGTTATAGATATCTTATACATTTAAGTCTTACACAACCATAAATTTAAAACACTTTTGCACATTAAATGCAAACAAACCTGTAAAAGCAGTACCATACCACATTAAAACAAATGTTAGCAACTGATGTTCAGCTGAAGTTAAACATCTACCCAGGAAAATTATGACGTAAACCTGTGTAAGTCAGGGCTATCCAGAGAAATAGAACCAATGGGATACAGATCATTGATAGATTAGATAAGTAGATCAAAAGAAGATCGTAAATTGGCTCATGCAGTTATGAAGCTGAGAAGTCCCAAGATCTGCAGCTTGCAAACGGAAGAACAAGGAGAGTTCATGTGTAGCTCCAATCTGAGTGTGAGTGCCTGAGGAGCAGGGGAGCTGACAGGGTAAGTTCAAGTCTAAAAGCTGGAAGGCATGAGACCCAAGAAGCAATGATTCAGTTCCACTCAAAAAGCAAGAACAGTGTGCCGACTGAAGCCATCAGGCAGCAGGAGTTCCTGTATTTGTCCTGTTCAGGCCTTCAGTGGATGAGACAGGCCCAGACACACCAGGGCTGGCATTCTGCTCTACTCTGATTCAGATGTTAATTATATCCAGAAAAGCCCCTACAACCAGAATAATGTTTGACAAATATCTGGGAACCCAGTGGTCTAGTCAAGCTGACACAGAAAATTAACTATCACACATTCCTACCTGTATTCGAACTACTCAAAAAGCTCTGTTCATTTGCATATCATGACAGGATTTTATCCTCCTCATCATCATTTATATATTAACTTTGATCTAGTTCTTTTCATTTAGCATTGGCTATTGGAGTTACACTAATTATTGCCAATGAGATTAATTTCAGTCCCTGAGTTTTTATTTGAGTATTCAATATGAGACAACATTCTGCTATTAAAATAGCATCCAATTGATCCAGAATATGCTTATATTTTTCACTATGCATTGCAATGAAAGAACAAAATAGAAGAAAAAATATAAAAGAAACGCTTCAGATCCTTAAGATGGGTACCTGAACCCCACAGACAGAGAGGCTGCTATTTAAGGAGCATGATATTAAGGTTTCTCTGAAGTTAAAAAATATGTATATGTTGGCATGACAAAATAAATGAACAGAAAGTAGATATTCTTTTGGTAAAAGGAAATTTGCAAAAAATGAAACATGATTTCATTATAAAATTATTTTAGTAACAAAGAAAAATCTATTTCATCAGTTTCTTCCTTTCTTTACATTACTTTGTCCTTTGCCAAGCAGTCAATAAATTAAAAATTGTATATCTTACAAACCAATGCTCAACAGGAGTCCACCTCATGACACTTTTGCTGTATATACTAAAAATATATACAATTATTATATTTTACCATAATTACTAATTACTATATTAGTAATTGGCAACTACCACATATATTTTCTGTAGATGATAGATGGATCAATAGGTAGATGATGGATGGATTTCAGGCAAAAATATTTTTCTCCAATAATTGCTTAGGGATATTTTTATCAATAAATGTTAGAAAAAGGGATTACCATTTTATTTCAAAGTGTATGGGAATACGTAAACTTATATTTCTTAAATTCTTATTTCCCAACATGGTACACCAGTTCACTTACCACCATCCTCACTTTTTTTCTAAACTTATTTGACCCATGTCTATGTCAGTTTTGGAGCCTTTCAGCCCTGTATTCATATTTACCTTTTAGAGTGATCTGTAAAAATGGATATGTTCCCTTCAAAAAATTTTCAGCTGGCACTGAAACTTTTCACTAGAGGGTCTGGAGGGGAAAGGGATTTGATTCTTGCTTTCAGTGTGCCCACCTGGCTCTCACCTATAATCCAGCTTCTCCAGCACCAGGCTCTTCTCTAGCATCAGAAAAATGCAACAATATTAGATATAATATGTAATATAATAGATTATATATGCATTAGTTTGCTAGGGCTGCCATAAGAAAATACCACAGGCTGGTGGCTTAAACAATAACAATTTATTTTCTCACAGTTCTGAAGGCTGGAGTCTGAGACCAAGGTGTCAGAAAGTTCGGCTTCCCCTGAGGAGCTCTCCTTGGCTTGGCAGGGGCCTGCGGGTTTCCCCAACAAGCCCTTGGAGTGGTTTTATGGCAGACTGCCTCTGGTGAAACACCTCCCTGTTCACAGCTTCCTTCTGCAACATAGAAAGACAATTTCCAACAGTTACAAAGGAAGATCTACGGCCAATTCCACCGTCAGGGCACCACGGCAACTTCTCTGCTGTCCTGTGAGATACAGCCAGGCCTTCTCCATCAAGGGCAGGATTTCAGGGACATAGTGGCATTGACCGGAATGTTCTCTCATACGAGTATGGCTTTCTAAAGTACAATGTAGTATAGTGTGGTGTTGTGTAGAGCAGTGTGGTGTAGTGTAATATTATTGTATTATTATAAACTGAACTTTTTCCTAAAAATTTATATGTTGAAGTTCTAATCCGCAGTACCTCAGAATGTGACTGTACGAGGAGCTAGAACCTTTAAAGGGGAAATTCAGTTAAAATGAAGCCCTTCAAGTGGGTCCCAATACAATACAATACAAACTGGTGTCCTTGTAAGAAGGGGAAATCTGGACACCCAGAGAGAGCTGGGATGTGTGCACAGAAGGAAGGACATGGACAGAAGACAAACAGCTGCAGACCAAGGAGAGTACCTCAGAAGCCAAACTTGCCGACATCTTGCCGACAGACTTCCAGCCTCCAGAACTGTGAGAAAATAAGCTGTTTAAGCCACGCAGCCCATGGTATTTTCTTATGGCAGCCCTAGCAAACTAATGCATACATAATCTCCTATTATATTACATATTATATCTGATATCACTACATTCTTTAGAGTTATTGTTAATTCTTACTAGTCAATTCCTCCCTACTCCAATCCCTTGTTATAGTTCAATAATTTTCTACATTAAATTTTCCTTGTTCAAATTACTATGTGGTTTCTTTCTCTTAATTGGACCCAGACTGATGCAATGTTCTAGCAAACACAATTTATCATCCTCTCTAAATCACTAATGCACACCAGAATAAAAATGAAAAGATTTTCAAAATTCCTGAAATTTTCTCCATAGCCATGCTAAGACCCTCAGACATGAGAGACCATTTTTCTTAGCTATTTCATACGTTTGTAATCCACATAAACCCATATTTTCCAGTTGTACCTGTGTATCTTTATCAAGATTTTTGCTTATTGTAAATCTGTCTACTTTCTAGCTAAAAAAGATCTCGCTTTTTCAGTCTTGGACCCACCACATCATTAGAAACATTATCGAATAGGCTGGTGAAATCAAGACCAATTGTATCTATAACATTACTGTTAAGAAGTTAGATTTTAGTCACGTCCTTTCACCCACGATCAATCATTTATTAAATTTCTATTATTGTCTTGTGTATTCTGGATAAAAATGTGTATAAAATAAGAATATATACAGTTATTATTATAGCCAATATGTAACTAAATCATTCATACAAATGGAAACACTGATATAGCTGATAGAGAAATAGAAAGAATAGTTCATAGTGGTATGGTTTGGCAAGACCAACAGCACAGATGGCTTACGAATGAACTTTTAAACTTTAAGTAATAATTCACCAAACTGGGAAGAGCTAGGCAAAAGAAGAATTAATAAAAGAACAGTATTAAAAAAAGAGTGTGGAAAATTCTGGTATTAGTGAAGAACCACGTATGAACTGAGGGATCCCTGCTTGACAGTGTAGAAGGTAACTAAAAATCAACTGTAAAATACATATATGTGGATATAGCTATTTTGTTCTATAACTAGTACAAAGAAAAGGTTTCACCAAATTTTGCTCACATTGTGTTTTATTTGAGAGTGTGGTCTTAGCTAAATAACTACATTTTCTGTTAGGGCTTATGTGATAGCTAGGAAAAATAAATTTTTGGTGCCAATGAAGTTCTCCTCCAGCTTGTCTAGGAGCTCAGTTTCGGAAGCTTTGCTAGACACAAAGGATTTCTCTCTGTGTCCATTCCTTCACATTTTTTTTTAATTTTGTATCATTACTGTACAATTACATGAGCAACATTATAGTTACTAGACTCCCCCTATTATCAAGTCCCCACCACATACCCCATTGCAGTCACTGTCCATCATCACTACTTGTCTTCTCTGTTATACTGCCTCCCCTGTGTCCTCCCCCCAACATTATGTGTGCTAACATAATGCCCCCTTTCCCCCCTTATCCCTCCCTTCTCATCCGTCCTCCCCAGTCCCTTTCCCTTTGGTAACTGTTAGTCCATTCTTGGGTTCTGTGGTCTGCTTTTTTTTCCTTCAATTTTTTCTTTGTTCTTATACTCCACAAATGAGTGAAATCATTTGATACTTGTCTTTCTCCACCTGGCTTATTTCACTGAGCATAATATCCTCCAGCTCCACCCATGTTGTTGCAAATGGTAGGATTTGTTTTCTTCTTATGGCTGAATAATATTCCATTGTGTGTATGTACCACCTCTTCTTTATCCATTCATCTACTGATGGACACTTAGGTTGCTTCCATTTCTTGGCTCTTGTAAAGAGTGCTGTGATAAACACAGGAGTGCATGTCTTTTTCAAAATGGGCTGTTGCATTGTTAAGGTAAATTCCTAGGAGTAGAATTCCTGGGTCAAATGGTATTTCTATTTTTAGTTTTTTGAGGAACCTCCATACTGCTTTCCACAGTGGTTAAACTAATTTATGTTCCCATCAGCAGTGTAGGAAGGTTCCCCTTTCTCCACATCCTCGCCAACATTTGTTGTCGTTTGTCTTTTGGATGGTGGCCATACTAACTGGTGTGAGGTGACATTTCATTATGGTTCTAATTTGCATTTCTGTGATGATTAGTGATGTGGAGCATCTTTTCATGTGCTTGTTGGCCATTTGAGTTTCTTCTTTGGAGAAGTGTTTGTTCAGATCCTCTGCCCATTTTTAATTGGATTATTTGCTTTTTGTTTGTTGAGGTGCATGAGCTCTTTATATATTTTGGATGTCAACCCCTTATTGGATATGTCATTTAAGAAAATATTCATCCATATTGTAGGATGTTTTTGTTCTACTGATGGTGTCCTTTGCTGTACAGAAGCTTTTCAACTAGATATAGTCCCACTTGTTCATTTTTGCTTTTGTTTCCCTTGACTGGGGAGATATGTTCATGAAGAAGTTGCTCATGTTTAAGTCCAAGAGATTTTTGCCTATGCTTTTTTTCTAAGAGTTTTATGGTTTCATGACTTACATTCAGGTGTTTGAGATCCATTTTGAATTTGCTTTTGTGTATGGGGTTAGACAATAATCCAGTTTAATTCTCTTACATGCAGCTGTCCAGTTTTGCCAACACCAACTGTTGAAGAAGCTGTCATTTCCCCATTGTTTATCTATGGCTCCTTTATTGTATATTAATTGACCATATATGGTTGGGTTAATTCCTTCTCATCTTTTTGGTTTGCTTTGTATTGACAAAATTTAATAAAGTGGACTCTTAGTTGATGTTACATAGTTATGGTTGAGATACAACTTTTAACAAGGTAACAGAGTCCTATCCTTGTGGAGTTTATAATGTAGGGAGAAAAACTCTCTAACAGACTATTAAAAATACATGAATGTTACAGGTAAACGTGGAGTATTAAGGATATGAAATTTTAACTTCTTTAATTCTTTTCCTTCTGCATGAGTAATTCATTCCAAAAATCCAAGTCATTAAATAACTGTCGAATTCCTCTTTGGGCCAATATGAAGTAATAGGAAATTGCTACAGAATTTGCCACAGTTTAGATTTTGCTAATTGCATCTCTGAAATGTTAACACTTTTCTTTGACTTCTGTAATTTCTTTTAATGGCAGTTAGATCTAGAGACTATTTTTTTCCTTAATCTTATTTGTGTGTAGAGTATTTCATAGATGCTCTTGAGTACTTCTTATTGCATCATATTTGAAAGCCCATATTAGCTTGTTTCTTTCTATATTATGCTAAGATTGATTTGTATGTCTAGATTTAAAGTTTCCCATCAGCTTTTCATCTAAGAGTTTTTTCAGCCATTGATGATAGTTATCTAAAACCATTATTTTATTAGGGGTTATAAAGTGTTGATATTCCATGATTTTTCTTCTTTAATTAGCAGGCATTCTTTTTACGGAATATTTTCTGTGGTCAATAATTTGATTACTTTCAGGTACTGTTTTATAGGAAGACAGAATAAATGTTTCACACTCTCCTTTTACTTACTAGAATAATAGTCTCCTAGCAATCTCAAAGAGCAACAAATGAAGGTTACTTTTAATATCAAATTATGGAATACATTTTAATATTTTTCTGTCATTCAGTCAACTGTAGTTATTTTGTGTGTGTGTGTGTGTGTGTGTGTGTGTGTGTGTGTGTGCTCTAATTGTCTCATCTTTTGGCCAGACTAAGCCCTTTCACTTTGGCTTAAATGTTTTGTTTTTTTTTGAAAGGAAAATGTTTTATCCTTTAGTATCTCCACCAACACGTTTTTATGTCTAGCATTTTACACAAAAGTTCATATTTCAATTTCATATTGGGCCCTGCAAATTAAGTAGCTAACTTTGCCCACTGCTATTTGACATATCGCAGCAATTACAAATATCAATGCACAGGACTACAGAGAATGAATGGTGATCCATAGGATGCATGGCCTTCTAAGAGGGCTGGGAGCTTTAATCCTTTTGATAAGACCTCAGGAATCTTTGATAGTTTTTTTTTTTTACTTTCCAATGCAACAAGATACTCTAATCTCAACTTGAACATTTATTGTCCTATAACAGGAATCAGACACTTCCCTAAATCTGTCTAGATCTTTTGGGGGAAATCATATTTAAAGACCACAGTCTAGAACCTGGTTGCTTATGGTACTGGGTTGGTAATTGCTTTTAGGTCTTTATATTGATTTGACATAGACTTCATGATTTTTATACAGAAAATACATCAATCATACTGACTTTAAACACAAATTTAGAAATAGAGTGTTTACATGAAGTCTTGCTTTCATATTTGTTACATGTTTTCCTTTTGTTGAAATTATTCATTCCTAATGAAATCAACATACTTATTTGCTTTGTCACTATATAATAGTTTCAAATTAAAATAAGTATATTACCGATGACATAATAATTAAAAACAGCTTAAGATTTCTTTGCAGTCCCTTTTAGTTCCATTGTATAAATTACTTGAAATTATTTTTTTCTGTGTGGTTAAGTCACCATCCATAGGGAATACACACACACGTTTTTCTTTCCCAAATAAAAGTTTGCCTGATCTATATAGTTCAGCCTTGTTTGTTTTGCCAAATTTTATATTCTGGAATTCAATAATAATCTACATAGATGTTCTTTGTTCCTTTTTATAGATTAACCATTGAGTGGATGCACTACAGTTCAAACAATCCTATACTGATGGTTTCAGGGGTGAAACATTTATTTTCAATAAATGAAATATTCTCAAAAGAGGTATTTCAGTATAAAGCATCTCATCTCATTCTCCTGTCTCCCCTACCTGATTAGTTAAAATCAAGTTGTTTTATTAAAATGAGGCTTCCATTTCTTGACCATATTCCAGACTTTCACGGACACCTCTAGGTCTTCTTCCTCTGAGCACCTCGTACTTTCACAGCATTCTGTGAATAAACCATCATGTAACACTCACCACACTGCATCGTGCCAATTATTTTTCTTTTCTGTTTCTGCTCATAGATTATGAGGACTTTGAGAATAAAAACCTTACTTTCATATATATCCTCACTGGTCAAAATTGTTGAATGAATTAAAAGTAAAGATGACAAATCCACGCGAAAATGTATTTAAATAATTCCTGTTCCTGCATTAAAATGATAAGCAGTAATATCATTAAGAATAACATTTAAAAGTTCATTATACCTTCAATGCACTCTTTGATAAACATACTAAAGCATATTTGTAAATCCTCGCAATTCTCAATATTGTATCTGAAATTCTATTATATTATTCTACCCACAAGAAACAGAAAGTTCTATTTTATTAATTAAAAGCAAACTACATATCAAACATCAGCCAACGACACAAACGTTGTTATTCCAAGTCTTGATTCTCTTGCTGTTATGAGTGAGTGGCAGATCCCTTCCAGTCACGAATTTTTTAAAAAAGAAGAGTTTGCAAGTAAAACGGCTGACTTTGTCATGGTTTAGATTTGACTCTCTTAGCTTTAAGGTCAATACAATACTTTTCTCAAACCATCTCACCTTCAGACCTTTCTCTATTATCCACATGGCCCACAGCACAAATCTACAATGTTACCCACTTACAGGTGCCCCTGTCCCTCCTCCCCAAATGCTTATTTTTCTGAAGGTTTTCAGAAATGCTGAGTGAGTTTCATGGTCCTTTGTGCCTCATAGAGATATTTTAAATTAACTTTTTCAGCACTCTGAAGTTGAAAAAAAATACTACTTATAGGATCATATAGTTTCTTCATCTCATGCTCACCAAGGGTATCCATAGGATCTCCTATCTTGCTCTTATTGAATAATCTTGGTAGAACATTAGGATAAGCCATTTATTTACTGCATGAAAATCAATTGTGTGATAAGTTTACTTTCCTCTTGTCTAAATGAATATCTTTATCTCTAATTGAGTTAGTCATGTTTCCTCCTTATTAAGCACTCTTACTCTTATTTCAAATATACAAATAGTTCTAAATATACTGTACATCACTACATCACACATTAAATGTTCTTAAGGTACCAAAGATTAGCATTGTCTTTTTTTTCCTTGTTGAATGTGGCATTGCTCGTGCCCTTAACTACCTCCCCACCCTTAACATCACCAGGAACCTAAAGGCAAAGGAGGCTTTACGCATCCCAATCTGGTCAGTGCCTTTCAGGTGGAAAAGGAGGCCCAGAGTATGCTGGAGGCACAAATGAAAAGTAGGTAGCATGATACTCTAACTGATAATTCAAAAAATAACAACCAATAAAGAAAGATCACTTGGATATAAGCATATTTATTATAATTTTATAATAAAAATATAACACTGCCAATTCCCCAGATTTATTATTCTCCATGCACTTACCATCATTTACCATATTATATATATGCACAAATTTATTTTATCATCATGCCTTCATTAGAATGTAAGTTCCATAGGGCATATATTTTTCTGTTTTATTCATTGCTGTGTTCCCAGTGCCCAGAACTTTGCTTGGCTTATGGTAGGTATTGAAATAGATTTTGAAAGAATAAACTGGAGAATATAGAGACATTTTAATGCAAAAACTGCAATTTAACAAAAACTAAAACCTGTGAAAATAAACAAATTCATATGATATGAATACTTCACATATTTAGGGTTTTTATTCCTGTTTATAAACTATGTTAGATTTCAAAAGACATGAAAAATAAAGGGTTTCTCTCACATTTGTATTTCCTCTCAAAAATTCATTTTACACACAGAAGTGTCTGAAATGTAAAAAAGCAAGAAACTCAACTCTAGTGCCAACTATTACCCTATTCATTCTGCATTAATTTTTCTTTAGCTGCAAATATGAGAGATACTAGTATATTTTCTAGCTTGAATAAAGCTAGGACTCCTTTTCAAGGAGTTTAAAATGCATTTATTTTTAAAGATATGTGAAAGATAAATCTATAGATAAGCATAGAAAACTCAAAACAAAGAAGGTATTATGATAAGCAGAGTAAAATGAAATGTTTGGCATGGCATCTTCTTAGTTTGGTTTTATCTTTGTTATCTAACTGGTATCTGGAGGTGCTTATAAGGAGAGAAAAAGGAAGCAAAGAATGAAAGGCTTCTTTTAAGATCTTAGGACTAAGAACAGCTCTGTCACTTGCTAGGCATTTGACTTTAAAAATTGTTCCACTGGCTCTACACTTGTTTCACTGTCTATACTATGAGATTAATAGTATCTATTTCTCTGAGTTGTGCAGATTATGAGATAACCTGTATACTTCAAGCTGACTTCCCACTGTCATTACTCTGTTTTGCAAAGCATTTCCTGGGCTCATAAGCTTCTGAAACCCATTCCTTGTTTGGTAATCAAGAGCCAAATAGTATAAATCTCCAAATTCTTAAATAAATATCACCAATTTAAAATCAACCAGTAAATTCTTAGTCATTTCATATGCATTCTGCCATTTTCTAAAGCATCTAGCTTGAGTCAAAGCAGCAGTAACTACTTTTATGCTATCTCCAACTGCAACCTCTCAGCTAAAACATTGAGAGAACCTGGATTATATGAAGTGTAGCAATTTAGACATAAAGTCTTTACCTTTTATCTATCTCTTGCCCATCTTTATTCTCTTTCTTCCCTGCCTACTTCAGAAGGTAATAGTAAAGGATGGTATGCTTTGACTTACTGTTTATAATTTCTTAGTAACATTCTATTATAACTAGTATGTCTTCTATTGTTTTTCTCTTTCAAGAAATGAAGAGTTTAATCCATGGTATCAGTCTTCCTCAAAACACTTGGTTAATACACCATTGCAAAATACTGTTGGATAATGTTTCTATTTGGTTATGATTTTGGACTAGAGGGACTGATATGTTAGATCTTTTATACATTTGCTATTTGTCTGGTTTATTCACAGTTTCCTGAAAGCATTCTTCTCTATTTACATAAAGATAAAATATATGCAGAAAATTGTGAACAGATGTGTGCTTAATATAACACTAATTTATTTGATAAATATTTATTGAGTGTCTATTATATAAACCAGAAACTATTCTAGATGTTTAGGATACATCAAAAGACAAATTGACAAAAATTCCTACCTGCATAAAAATTACAGTCTAGTAAAAGTAGGACAACGATTCACCTCTACAGAGAAATACATATGTATCTTTAACAGAGATCCACATACTCACCCATAAATGCAAACAGAATAATTGATTTTTAAAAGGCATTCTTTCCATACTTATTTAATACATAATATTACCCAAATATGGAACATGTTCAGGAAGGATTAGGTCCTCAAAATCTAGGTAGGGTAAAGATTCCTAATCAAGGTCAGTAAAATCTATGACACTGGTTTATTGAATGATATCCAAAGCCTGTAAAGAGAAACGGGGGAAAAAGAAAAAAGTAGACATATTAAAGACAAACTTCAGAAGAGGAGTTCTGAATTGAAAATGGATAAAAGAATCAAAAACTTTCTAGGAGCTAGGTCAGACCAGAGCCATCTCTACAAAATCTCTTATGCATCGGAGCAACTGCCAAACATAACACTAAATTTTGTTCACTTTTAAGATGAAGTGGGTCAAAGGGGGTTGAATTAAGAGAGACAGGTATAAATGTACAGAATTTTCTAGGACTCTCATTTCCATTATAACATACTAGTCATACATGGAGGCAGCAAAACTGGTCCATAACTAAAAGGCCCCTTAAAATAAGTCAGAAAGAACACTATAGAACCATAAGTAATTGATCCTTATTGATATTTTTCTCTGATTGTGGCTAAGCAAAAGCACTTTTGCTATTTTATTCTCTGATATTCATCATTTATTTCATCTTTAAGAAACAAGGGCATTGCATATATCCATTATGTAAATGGGGCCAATGTAATCCCAGTTATATATAAACTTACACTCCTACTGAATATCACAAACTAGGACTTCTAAAGACATATTCCTCATAAACTATAGGGAATCCATCTATACCTATTTCCAAATGTTTTCTTACCATCAGTACTTTATGATTTTGAAAATACGCATCCTTGTTTCTTGAACAATTTCCAAAAGGAGAGTTCCCATCCACAAAACAAAGGAAACAAAACTGTGCCATGAATCCCTTTTATTTCACGAAGCCCTACCAAGAATCAGGAAGAACAGAATCACCTTTACAGAACTGAAAAATTCTTAAACTAAAGAAAGTAGATTATTAATATTACACCATAAAAAATTTCTTCCATTTTTTATTCTTCAGAAACAACAGGGGGACATTGCATGTTATAAATCTGAAGCTAAAAATGAAAGAACATATGCTGATGGACAGTGACTGTAATGGGGTATGTGGTGGGGACTTGATAATTGGGGGAGTCTAGTAACCATAATGTTGTTCATGTAACTGTACATTAATGATAGCAAAATTAAAAAAAAAACCTCAGGGTCATCTCATGGAACTTTACCTCAGACACTTCAGATTCTCCATGTACATTACACCCAAGACAGCATTATCTATGCTTAAACAAAACAAAAAAACTCTAGACAAAGAAATTCTTTATATGTGCATTATCTCAGTTTTTCTCTGTATGTGGTTAAGTCCTGCTTTAGCACCTTTTTAATCAGTTTGGCACTTGTCAACCCTTCTCCCTAGACCTTTATAATTTTTTCCAATTCTCCTTAGTATATTTATAAAGAATTTCTGGTTAAGCTGAGTATTTATTTGGAAGCTCATTTTATCACCTAAAAAAAAAAAATGAAAGAACAAGGCTAACCTTTCTAAAACAACTGTCTCTCCTAAGGGTTTGGTTCTGCCTCTGTGATCATATAATTTTCATATTGTTTTATGCATTCCCTATGGCTGGAATCAACTACAGTATCATTACATATTAAAATTTCACACAGAAACACACATTTAAATTCTATGCTTGCATAAAAGTCATGAAGAGACTGGAGGCAAGTTAGAGAAACAACTGAGTTTAATAAAGAGATCAATATGGCTGAGAAGACACATTACAGCCCTATTTTCCAAGACATTTCATACACACACAAAAAAAAAAAAAAAAAAAAAAAAAAAAAAAACCCGACACACAAAAACAGTGTTTTCAGAATCCTTTCAGTGGGAGAGTAGATCACCTCATAAAGTAATAAAAGCACGTTTTTAGTATCCATCCTATTCTTGAAATAATTTCAATCTGTCTCACATATTTTTAGGAGTCCACCAACTTAAAATAAGAATGTATAATGTATATGTGATTAGTACACATAGTGTAGCGGAGATCACAGGGAAGACAGTGTAGCACAGAGAAGACAAGTAATGACTCTGGCATCTTGCTACATTGATGGACATTGACTGAAATGAGATATGTGGGGGGACTTGATAATATGGGTGATGTAGTAACCACAATGTTTTTCAAGTGAAACCTTCATAAGAGTGTGTATCAATAATACCTTAATAAAAAAAAGAATGTACAATATATAAATTGATGCCTAAGAATTATTATCATTGATTTGTTCACTTATATAAATCTCTAAGGGAATAAATCAACTTATTATGAATGTCATCTGAAAATTATATTTTGGATAATACATATATGAAAAAGTCTTTCAAGAGTATTTTACCCACATCTACATATTTACACATATAAAAAACGTTATCCTTTTCTCAGAAATTATGCTAAAGGTTGTTATTTAAACAGCTTTGCTGTTCAAAAATAAATAGGGTTCCAAATTGTGACTGCTTCACTCTTTCAACCACCAAATCATTTTAGGAAAACAGTTCCCATTTAGCACAAACATTTTAGTTTAACTTCTAGACAGATATCTCATGTATATTAATGGAGGTAACAGTTCCCTTTGGATCTTTTAAAGTGTAATAGACTTAAATATACCAGCAAGTGGAATGGGTTTCATTTGACTAGGATTTTGAAAACGTATAGTACAAGTTACTGGCACTTAGGTGTTTCCACTGATTCAGGTACCATGTGAAGCTTTTTTACTCATGTTCACATTCCCAAAAAAAAGCATTCTTTAACTAAGAAGGTAGTGTCCTAATGCTATAAATATGTTTAGATCATCTTGAGTACCAAGTAAACATAAAAGGAGAATAGGCAGAGGGGAGGACGAAGATATTAAAATAAAGTCATATCTCTAAGGTAATATTTAGATGATACCCAACATAGCCAGACAGTTAGTTCGAAATTTTACATTCATATGCACTAAAATCAGTTCTTTTCAGGAATTTTAAATATCTAGAGAGAATTTCTGTGAATCTTGACAAAACTGAAACATGCTTTTAAAAATCAGCAATATCATTTTACCAAAAAAAGTGTTCAATAAAAACAGTATCACTATATTTATACATATTTGACCAGATCTTCATAGTATGATTATATATCAAAATAAGTAATATTGTTCTAAATAAACAAATAAATGGAAAAACAATAAAGAGCTGTCTATGAAGATATTCATTTGAAGCTTTACAACATACAAAAATTGAAACCACATAAATGAATAATAATAACAAATTGGGTCAATACTCTATGGCTAAATTATCTATAGAATGCCAAAATAATCTAAAATGATTTTTATGAAGAACTTTGAGTAACAGGAAAACTATGTGACATCATGTTAAGAAAAAAGTACCATAAAAACTTTAAAAATAACAGTACCTCAACTGTTCATACCAAACACCCGCCCCTCCAACCCCTACATCATGGTGATTTAAGGTAACTTAAAAGTGTATTTTATTTGGACACTTTAACACTTTTTAACTATTCAGTACTGAATCTATATTATTAGAAAAAACAAATACTACCTTAAAAACAAAAAAAGAAGATTTGATATCACTGCCGCCAAATGCCACGAGTTTGTTTTCCACAACCATAACAAACTTCTCTCTTTCAAAATACATCAAAGAGAAACTTGGTTATATGGAAAACTCACTCATTAAGAACACAGTGACTATTTTAAATGCTTTATTTCCAAGGCTTACTTATACCTTAAGTTGCGCATATTTTAAAATAATCTTTTGAAAGGAATAAACACTTATTTGACCCACTGTTTTCCAAATCAAAAGCTGTAAGTTCCTCTTTTAAGGTGGGAAATATTCCATCCTGAAAAAATTATTTAGTCAAGTCTGAGAAATAGTAATTAAGGAAGCAATAAATTTTGAATAAATTTCAATTAGGTTTTCTGAAAAAATAAAACTAATTTATATTTACAACTGCTTCTTATGTTAGCTATTATAAAAATGAAAATGCAATATTAAAATAAGCTCCCACAACAATTGGACCTCAGGGAATAATCTACAGGCCATACTGTGGAAAACATTGAATTGAAAACTTAAAAGCTCATACTAGAGTATCTTTCAATTACCAATCTTTTATTATTGGTAACGGTTTCCTGCAGATATAGCCAAAATAAAAATCCTAAACTTTACAATTGTTTTAGAAACCTGCTTTTTTACAATTGTTTAGAAATCTGCTTTTCAGAATACATCTTCAGACTGATTTAGACTATTTGATGAAAATAACTTGCATTGAGTAACTTGCCAATCCCACTGTAATAACAAGAACTACATTTAAACATTCATACCTATACTTGTGTATGGCCCATGGCAATTTTGTCACTATTTATATTTTCCAATAATGCACAGTTAAGCGCATGCAAATATTTCTCCTAAAAAGCCACATTATTTTTCCTAATTAGAATGATAGTAGTTCAGAATCTAGTAGTTTCATTCCTTTATGTAATTTTTACTTGCTTGAATTATCTAGATAATTGAAGTCAAAGGTCATTTTTGGCTTCAATATCCAGACAATTTATGCAAAGATTCAACTGTTGTTAATTTATAGTAGAGAAATAAAATGTTTTTCGAAATGTATGATGACATATGAGATTCAATCTGTGGCTGTACACACTTTAATCTTACTGCACTCCCAATACTGTTTTGTGAACCTTGAGCAACATTGATTGGTGGTCTCACTTACCTGCCAAGTATGCACTAGTTTTTGTTATATGGAGGGAAGAAAGATTTTGCTCAATACCACAGAAAACCATCTACATGCAACCATTATATATACACAGAAACATATTTGTTTAAATTTTTATCTAAGCCTACTTTAATTGTCTCATTTCTTCTCTCCTGTGCTTCAATTACATGTAGATGATTTGTTACATAAAAACCTTTACATTGTATTTTTATTAGAAAATATGCAGAAAAGATATTCAACCTAGCTTTAAGAACTAGAATACTAATTCTTTTTTACAATGCATTGCTGTCAACGGCAATACCAGGACAGAGCTACACAGAAAATGATTCAACCTCCACAAACCGCCAGTGTGAATGCTATACACCACATTCATAAATATGAAGACTGAAAGTATCATTATTCAATGTCCCAGAGAAAATGAAAACATGAGATTTTCCAGGATTCATCCTTTATATGGAATAATTTAATTTAATTTTATCATATACATTATTTT